>PVKM010018833.1:0-24726 GCA_004027735.1 Carollia perspicillata | reverse complement strand
GTGAAGAAACTCCAACTATCAGCCACCAATCAGGGATTTCCATGGTGAAGAATTAAAGGTGGGGTAAGGGTCTCAGATGTTAATGAAAGTAGCTTCCCATGAAATAAATCAACTGGAAATAAACATGATTGTTCTAACATGGGTCAATTGAGGTAAAAGCTCTAATTTAGTCCTAGGCTCAAGACTTCTGTATCTTTCTGGCACATGACTGATCAATCAATTCTGACATGTTTGTTCTATGAAAAATTCACATCATTAGTAAATGCTTTCGTCCATTTCCTAATAGGATTTTATTTTTATAGCTATATTTTATTTATTTTTCAAGTACAGTTTACATTCAGTATTATTCTGCATTCGTTTTAGCTATACAACAAAATGGTTATACAATCACATACTTTCTAAAGTGTCCCCAATATTTAGTTTTAAATGTGTTCAGTATGTCTCCAATGAAAAATTAAAATGCAACAGAAAGTTCTTAGATGCAAATAAAACTTACCTTCTTCATTATTGTCTCTTAACCTTCACATCTTAATTTCTTGCTTGATGTTTTTTATGTTTTGGGCTCACTCCAGCAAAAAAAAATATTTGAACTAGTGGATATAAAGAAATGAATAAAGTATTTGATAAAACTGTATTGTTTGGATAAAAATGATTAAACATATGGCACTACTATTGCTATACACTTTTAATAAACCATATACATTTGATATATTAACAAGTCAATAAATAGTGATACACATCATTCTCTAAAATTAGTACATAGCTCTCCACTGAGTGGATTTATATTCTTCCCAGTTTTAGACAATGCAAAGATGATATTCAATGTTGACTTTTAATAACTTAATTTGTTGGAATTGTGACAGATTAATTTACAAGGAACAAGTTCATTGATTAGATATTGCTAAAGCGTGATTTAAAAGTATGCCATAGATTTTATTCTTGCAAAATAAAATAAAAAATAAAAACAAAAATGATGCAAATTGTTTATTAAAATTTATGCTTCAAAAAATAAAAATAAAGTTTATGTCTCTTCATAAATGCCAAAATGAATATCAGCAAACTTTTTAAATTTGCAACAGTGTGACATGTAAAAAATGGCACAATATTTTGAATTTTTATTCTCTAATATCCATTATTCTCTTTAGTTACTATGTATCATATAAGTTTGAATATAAAGATATAATATAATATTAAGATTAAAAAATTGTATGTTTTATTAATGCTAATTTCATGGTAGTTAAATTGGAATTTTAAAATAATTTTAACATTTGGGATAAAAATAAAAATTTTATCTACAACTCATATATCTTTACTGTTTCCAGGAACACTGTCTTTCATTGTATGGAAAACTTTAATCAAGTTAAAAGTTGCAAGAAATCTTTGCTAGGGATATTGGAATTCATCCTTCATTCTTTTAATTAAATATTTCTGGAAATCTGTAATAAAACAAGAATCTGTAATGATAATTCCTCAAGGAAAAGTGTTGTTAAAGATTGGTTCCTACATATTTACATGATTTTTTCTTTCCTTCCTATTTTAAACTTTGAATTACTATTGCTATTAATTTAACTGATTATTGTTGAATTAGCATCAATAATAAATAAAATGTTTACTGTGCAATGTAGATTAAATCAAGTGGCTGAAAAATGCTGATAAATTAATAAAAATTATAAAACCTGATTGGAATTTTGGATGTATTCTACCTAGATCTGTTTCATGAAATTTGGAGGAACAGATTCTCATTGTCAATAATGAAGAGGCAGACCATTTTAAATAAAAATCTAGATGATGAGTTTTGACATTTACCCAAATGTCAGAAAGCTTGCTTCCACAGAGGACAGTGATTCTGGCTCCCAGGGTACTTCCGTCAGTATGATTAGCCTAAAAGGTTTTATATCATTTTAAATACCTAAAGCCAGAAATAAACAACCAGTTTATACATACGTATAATCTATACTCCCTCTACATAATACCCACACATGCATATATATTATTTTCTTTTAAAAATGCAAAATAAAATAGAAAAATATAAGATGAACCAAAGCAAAATTTTTTTAAATTACACAGTTCACCCAGCATACTGAGTTGCCTGAGTGGCAGGCCAGAGCTGAGAAAGCTGTCTTTTGTCTATGTATCACTGACAGGAGGGCCATAAATTTGGTAATTTTCTGGCCATCTTTAGATTTTTATAAGCTCTAATTTCATTGAAAGTCAGCATTATAACTCATATGAGATTTAAGTTGTAGCTATACTTTTAAAAAAGATAATGGGAATGTAGCATTGGAATAAATTAGAAAAATGCAATGATTCCTGACTCTTGGAATTTTTTTAATAAATAAGCTCCCACCAGTTGTCATCCATCAACAGATACCTTGCTCCATCTTCAGGGACAGAAATGAGGAGTGGGGCTATAGTCCACGAGTACTTTTGGAAAATTTTCCTTCCAGAATAAAAATGATGGTGAATAAACATTACAGCCTTTGGGAATTAGATATTACTGACAATTTTTTTGAAGTACTTAGTGATAGTATGGAATGCTTATGAACAGAAGGGACATGTTAGGGTAGGACAGTTAATGGGCAAGAAATAATAGTTCTGCAGGATAAGACCTAGGCCTACTTCTCTTTTCTCTCTCTCGATAAATGCTACACTTAGAAAGGAATCCAGGACCTCACATGTGGTGATATTGGAAGGAAGAGGTGAAGTAAAATAGAAAATTGTGGGCCTGCAGTAAGTATGGCCAGATGCATTCAAAACGAAACAAAACAGTGGCAAGTTCTCCTACAGGTGTAGGTCCTAGTATGAATCCTAAGGGTTACTGTGCTACCATGGGCTCTACCTCTTCCTCTGATTTACATTGCATTTCCTGAAGCTAACTTTATGCTCAGTTTGCCTTCTACATTCTGATGCCAGAATGTTGAGTACAGGAAAAATGCACTGCGGTTGATCGCCAAAGCCTGATTGACCTCAGGCTCTGAGAATGGGGACAACAGGTTAATGGACAGGCTGGTCTCTCCATTGTGCACACCCCACACGAGGAAGTCTTCCAACTTGTGGTAGAAGACAGATCTAGAAAGTTTTCCAAGGGCCTAAAAGAAGGAAAAGAGCAAGGGAGAATAGGGATGAAATGGAAATTTTTGTGCCTGCAGGAAACTTAGGCAGATGTTTACAGAAAGTACAGGTTCCATGTTTTCCTAAAGGTGGTGGTCCTATGGAAACCTAGCACTGAGGAACACATGGGAAATGGATATGGAGAACGCAGCAACTGGTGTTGTCTCCTACACAAGGATCCACGGGGGAGCTTTCATTAAGATTAGGGCACTCAAAAAAGACCCTCATTTGGAGAATCCACTCACTTGGAATGGACCCACATGGAGAGGGTAATAAGACCATGTTGAACCAGACACTTACTTCATAACATGAATTAAAATATACCCTCTCCCTGTCCCATCCTCTCCCCCACTCCCACTATGAATTATTCTGGAGACGGTCTGGAGAAAGAGGCCTGTTCTTCCTGCCTGGTCTCTTTTCCATCATAATCCCAACTCAGGTGACAGTTGGAGTCTAATCATCATTAACAATTCATCCTATCAACCCATCCTTTGAAAAACTTGTCCTCATGTGGAAGACATGGAAGCAGTTGTGTGTCTAAATCTTTAGTTCTAGAGGCAGAGCCAGGACCAGCTGACTCTGGCATGTACAATTCTACTCCACGAGAGCTTGGAGGGGGACCCCTGATGCTGTGGTGAAAATGAGCAGGCATTCCCCAGCCCTTAAACACCCCTACTGGGATCCTGTTCTAGCCACACCTGAGCATACTTATTCTCAAGGTCCCTGAATAATTTTCAAAACTCTTCCTTGTCCCTGCCAAGGGCAGGCTAAGTATATCTTACCATAAAGAAATAGTGTTCACTCCATTTTGATGTTCAAGGGTATGGGTTCATAAGATGACCAAGAATTCTGCCTCCTACTTGGGTATGGAGGGCTCAGCAGTACACTTCCCTCAACCAGAGGAACATGACCACGTGCCACTCTTTCAGGCTCCCCAAGGTCTTGAGCCCTGAGTGTGTCGATGAATGTTGATTTCTGATAATCCCAGGCAATTTCTTGGTCATGTCTAAATCTCTTTTGAAGGGGGGAATGAGGTAGAGACGAAGATATTTCAGAGGCTGCTGCTTTGTGTATCCCAAGAAAACATTTTCAATATTTTTATTATAGTATTACACTTTAAATGACTGCAAGGCCGCCAGACAATTCTCTAATATTATAGATATATTTAAGAAGATATGTTATTATCCACACATTTATACCAAATCCAAAATATAATAGTGACATATTATTTAAGGTACTTTAAAAAAATTAACTTTCCTTTCACATAAATGAGGTTTATATTCAAAAGTTATCAAATTTTAAACTTTATCACTTAATCAGTTGCATTAATTAGCTTTTAATTTACCTATGTCAAAAAAAATCTGTTCTCATACTGGCATTTAAAACAGAAACTGTTAATTATGCTAATTTTTACCAACTAGTGTAGCAGCTCTTTTTCACTAGGGAAGGATAAAATAAGAGAAATTCATGTAGAAGTTACCAATGTTCTTGTAATTTTTTTCCCTGCTGATAATATAAAGATCTAAAAGATCTCATCAAGTAAATGGTGATTTCTGAATATTAGCCGGATTTTATGCTTCTATAACATAATATGATGAATTCTCTAAAGATCTATAAAAGATTGTGTACATGTCTAGTGCTCCAGTGGCAAACTGATTGATCTCACGTCACCATAAAATATCACTTCTGTGACAGAAAAGTGTTTGTACTAAAATTCATAAAATGATGTTGAACAGTATATTGAAAATCAATGATCAATGTCTTATATACAAAGTTTTATACTGTGTTATGTGGGAATGACAAATGCTAGAATCTTGCTGTTGTACATCACACATTTATAAAAGGGAGTACATGGCGGTATTATGTCCAAGGGGGTGGGACCAGAGTGGACGCGTGAATTCGGAACCAGGCTGACTGGTCAGCTCTGCGCCCCGCCGCTCCCTCTCCAGCCCTGCAGCAAAGTGCAGGGCAGCTGCAGGGCCGGCCTCTGGGGGAAGCGAGCACCCTCAGGAAAGGCCCCTCGTGCTCACCTGCCTTTTACTTCATTTGTGGTAGCAAGCAATTGTTCCCCAGAAAGAAGACTATCTGTCTTACCGCTGTCTGTCACAAACCTCAACATCTAGCTTGTTCCATAGCATCTGAGAGCATAAACAATCGTTTTCTGAGACAGAATTTATTCCAAAGTTTTTAAACCTCGGTTATTATTAACGTCAGCACTAGAAAGCTGGATTCTTGACTATCGATTGAAATGATCCTTTAAATGTGTGCTGTTCTCTTACACGGCTAATAAACTCTGTAAATATGTGATTATAAATGCATTGCCTTTATGATGCTGTTTAAAGATCATCATGGAAAAATAAAACTTCCTTAGATTTTACAGAGTGAAATTTTACAGAGATTTTACAGATATGTACAATGATGAAATTCTCTAGGTCACCACTAGATGGTATATAACACCTATTAAATATAGTATATTACCCTTTCATTGCTGTTCTGTTTCTTTCAGGTTCTTTCCAAATGACATCTTAATAATTGCAAGTCTAATTATAATTAATTGAGATTAATAGTATAATTAACAATTATGTAATGACTTCCATAGCACTCATCCAATAATACTATACTAACCGAGTGACCTTAGACAAGTCACTTATTCTCCCTGTACCTCGTTTGCTTATCTATGAAATGGGAATAGTAAGTACCTACCTAGCTCATAAGAGTTATAACAAGTTAGTGAGTAAATACATTTAAGCATTTAGGCAAGTCCTTGCCACTTTATAAGTTAGCTATTATAATTATTTTCCAGGTACTCACTCTACATGACAATTGTATAAAAAATCTGTGTATGTATGTATGTTTCCCAAATTTTAACTTTCCAAAGTCCAGAACTGAGACTTGAACTAAGATCTTCGCTACTCCATACTATGATGACTATGTGAACTGAAACACCAATCAAAGAGCTTCTCGGTGTGCTTTACCGGGGCTTCTTACACATTCAATCTGTATTAAATACCCCGTATCCAACATTTCTTGAGTGCCTACCATGTACCAGAAATGGTGGTAGGTTCTGGGGATGTTACCAGCTTCTAGGGAGACAGGTAGCTTTTGCCAGCAAGGAAAGGGGGTGAAATAGGACAACTGTTAACAGGCAACTATAGGCGCTGCACATTCTTCCAAGGAAAGTATTGTTTTGTTTTCATATGGATGCTGCCTTAAATTTAAAAAAAAAAATGAGTCAGTGTTGGGAACCACCCTTCTTAGTTTCAGGAGCTGTAAATCCTTCATGGATAGGGCTGAGTGAGCGACCTTCGGACTGTGAACCACTAAGGAGACAAAGCTTATCTCCCTGGCAGGAGTGCTGCTTCTACTTCATCCATCTCTGTCTCCCAATGCTTGGTCAGTTAGTCAATGATGGGTAATGCCCCTCAGAGGGCGGGGTCAACCTAAGCCAGACATAATCACTTGGGAGGCCCTCAAGGAAGGACTCAGGGCGCTGCAGCAAAGAGGGGGTGACGGACTCTTGCTCCCCAGCTATTGTGACATAGCCTGAGTACCCATTTCCATCTGGGAGAAGCGCTTCCTGGCTCTAATCCACTTAAACCTTAAACTATAACTGAGGACGGTGCAGCCCTCTGCCAGCTATAGCGGGTTCCGGGGTGATCAGGCATTAGAAAGAATTCGTCAAGTTCTGTGAAGCCTGCTTTGCTAAGAGTGTTCTCATTCATGTAATAAAGGTCTGAGCAGGAAATGAGTATGTCTCCCAAAGTTTTTGCAATCCCCTTACCTGACAGGCACTGACTCAGATTAAGCCCTCAGATTTCTTTGAAATGTTATCTATTGTTTGATCCTTGCCACCTGACATTGATTGATGAACTTTACCTGTATTCCTGTGTGATACGAACCTAATAAAAGCCATTGAGGAAGGGGCTGTTGGTCCCTCTCCTTTGAGAGATTGACCACCTCTCCTCCTCAAGCAGATCATGTCTTGGTAGTTTTATTCTCACCCGTGGCGAACGGGGGGCTCTGCGTGCAATGTTCCCCCCCAAGTCAGTAAAATGGAATGCCCCAAATTCAAGCATATAGTAGACCAACTTTAGAGAAATAGATAGACCTTTATTTCCCTTGAAACCTCTCCAAATACAGAGTATAGTCACATGGCTTATTTGCTGGCATTTCTGAGTCAAAAACATCCTTCTTTTTGGAACTGACCCTCTCCCCTCTCTGTTCACATGGTTTGAATGGGAGCTGTTACATTCTTTCAGCTCTAATCCCCAAACCCCCACACGTCCTGTGATGCTGATAGACCAGGATTAGGCTCCAGGCTCAGGCCGGGTCTAACTGACAGTTTTTCTTGGTCGCCTTTGCTTGATGATTTTGGGGCCCAGGGCCAACTGCCCCAAGATATCCCACCACAGGCAGATTGATTCTTTCAAACTAGGACTCATGGGCAAAAACAATGGGGGGAGATTGAATGTGGGAGGTGGGGGTGGGTAGGGGAGGGGAGGGTAATGGGGGGAAAATTGAGACAATAGTAATTGAACAACAATTTAAAAAATAAAATAAAAATTAACTAATAAACTAGACCAAAAAATAAAAGACATTAAACAAAAGATATCACCAGGCCAGATGGCATTCATAAAAAAAAAAGACCAAATTGGCTTCCAAGAAAAATGCCACCTAAAGGATATTGTAATTGGTGAGGGATGGGGAAGGGGAGCCTTAACAGGTGAAATTCTAGAAGGGAGACCAGTGTTTGGGTACCTTCAAAATCAATAAGGGTATTTCTAGTGGAACAGAAATGTCTTAAATGTCTTCCCTGTAGGCAGATATGTAAGAGATTGCACATTTTCACTCTTGGAAAAGGTAATAAATACAGTAAAACATGTGAAAAATAAAATAAAATGATTTGAGAAACAGCCAGAGCAGGAGGAGTACTCCAACTCTGCTCTGTCTCTCTAAATGCAGGAAATAAATCTCCATGTGATATGTACCCTCCCTACTCCCATGGGCTGAGAGATGACATTATAGCAAGAGTTATAAATCCAGGGTTGGAAAAGCCTGCATAAATAAACCTTGTTACACCTTCATTAATTTACTACCTAAACCCAAGCCTTGCTTAGGTTCCTTGCAAATGAGCACTAACTCTCTTTGCCCTGTCAATTGCTCACAAATGTATTGTTTTCTTGTCTAAAAAGCTCCTACCCTTTGCAACAGCGTGGATGGAACTGGAGAGCATTATGCTAAGTGAAATAGGCCAGGCGGTGAAAGACAAATACCATACGGTCTCACCTTTAACTGGAACCTAATCAACAAAACAAACAAGCAAGCAAAATATAAACAGAAACATTGAAATTAAGAACAAATGGACAGTAACCAGAGGGGAGATGGGAGGGGATAACGGGAAAAAGGGTGAAGGGTTTTTAGGAACCACTATAAGAGACACATGGACAAAAACAAGGGTGGGTAGAATCAGGGGAGGGAGGTGGGCATGGCTGGGGTGGCAGGGAGTGGTGGGGGAAAAAGGCAGAAAACTGTACTTGGACAACAATAAAATTTTAAAGTATTTAATAAAAATACTTTTTATTAAAAAGTATTTGTATAAATAAGTTATACAAATAAAACTAACATTTTCAATTTTTGAAAATATAAGTAAATATTTTAAATAATTTTATACAAATAAAAACTATTAAAATTTTTTAAATGAGCCTAGTTTGATCACTTCTGTGAGCCTTATTTTATGACCTGAGTATTATATCATATTGTGATTCTCCTGCATGCACATGTTAAATTTATTATTTCATTAAGTAAGTACAGCTGTGAGAACTAAAGGGCTGGGGTGCTGAAGTTTCTTCTTCCCTGACACCAGAATGGGGTCAAAATCTGTATTACTGGACACTGCTATTTATTGATTTTTTTTTCTCTTTTTACTGAGAGCATTTTTGCTTTTTTAGTATCATCTGTCTTCAGGTAATTTGAGAATTTGGTTTTGTATAGACATATCATAGATGTGTAGTTATTTCACATCATTCGGGAAGAAGATGAAGGGAGAAAGTTTACTACACTGCCTTTGTTGAATACAATGACCAAAAAATTGTCTTTTTCATTCAGTAAAAACTTATTCACCATCTTGGTTTATCAAAGATGTTTTCACTGCCCCAACATTACAACAGGTGTCTTCCTTCTCTGAGCACAATTACTGTGACAACTGCTAATTTTTGTAAATGCATACAATTCATTGGCAAGAATTCTAGTCACTGGATTTGTATGTTTTTATTGGCTTCTCAAAATAATTCTGGAACTGGGTTATATAATCTTCATTGTAACAATAACTAAGCTGAGGCATGGAGCGGGTTAGAAAAATTGGCCAAGTTCACTCTGGAAAACAATAGAACTGAGATTTAAACTATGCCTTCCTATTCCAGTGCCCATATTATTCAAACCAATGTATATGATTTTCCCCCAAAAGTTAGTGGGTGGAATTAGCCTGGGATAAAGCTCTGGGAAACCTTCCTATGTCAGCTCTGGGAGTCAGTCCTTCAGGCCAGTCCATCTGTCTTCCGAAAGAGAGCAGCTTTCACCCTTAACCATTCATGATCACATGTGGACCGAGGAGAAGAAACAGTACACGATTGCTGTACACATGAGCAGTGGAAATGCGCACCCACACAAAAAGACAAATCAGTTAGGTGCTCTGCTTGTCAGTTCAGTTTAATGAATTTCAGAATTTTAATTGATAGTCAGTATTTTTTTAAATGTTCTGGATTTGGGTTGTAAATCAGAAAGATATTGCTTTAAATTTTATGAAAGTAGATTACATAAGATAACAACAAAAAAGCCATTGCAGGTTTAATGTCTATTTATTATTTTATCAAGGATTTATAACAGCTTACTACAAACTTCTTTAGATCTTCAAAATTATATATTGATTAATTGAAAAATCAGGAATTATTAATTAAGTAAAATAATCAGAACAAAATTTGAATTTGTAGTTAGGAATACATGTTCAAAATCCTAACAAATGAGCATAAATCTAAAAAAACAGAAACAAGAAAACTATATGCTTATGATCAAGTTAAAATTTGAAATTGCTGTGTCCAACAAGTGGAAAAGGTCTGTTGTTAACTTATTCATTACTCCAAAACTGTTGGATTAAACTTTTCAAGAATCATTTCTACAATCTCTAGAGTTTTCTCTCTTGCATTTTGTGTCTTCATTAAAATTTTCCATATTGTCAAAGATAATGAACCTGGAAAAGTTACAAAATTTTTAGATGTAAACATAAGCCCAACTATTAAAATGTCTATTTTATTTTAAATTCTACATATTTTGCACACAAATATTATACGTTCATTACATGATGATTCACACATAATTTTTTATCGAGTTTATTACGGCGACATTGGTTCCCCAAACCATATAGGTTTCAAGAGTACAGCCCAATTAAGCTCAGTCTGCACACTGCACTGTGCGCCCATTGCTCCAAGCAAAGTCCCTTTTTGTATTCAATTTTCCTCCCTTTCGCCCCTCCTATCTTTCCCTATGGTTATCACCACACTGTTATCTGTGTCTCTGCACACATAGGTTTTTAAATTTAAGATTAATTGACCAGCTCTTCACATACAAATCAATAAGAAAAATTAGGTAACTCACCAGATAATAGTGAAGTAACATTTTCTACATAACACACCAGCACGAATTATAGAAATTGTCCATATGATAAGGGTTGGAGAGAAACAGGAACCTTAATTCATAGTTTTATGAAAAAATTTAAACTCCTGAGCACTCTTTTGAGTACCATTTTGCAGTATGTGATCCATCGATTTTAATTCATTTCCTTTCTACCAATTTATGTTAACATAATAAATTATGCCCAAAAAGTTTGCATAAAATGCATTTTTTGTTTTATTGCCAATACCTTATAACATAAAATGATCTCCAGTTATGATAAGGTCATTAAATAAAACACTACATATACTTCAATTAAAATAGTTGGATTAATACATCTTGATATAGGAGAAAGCTCTAAAATTTTTTTCAGTTAAAAATGTGTAGTCCAGAGTAGTGTATATGATTGCATTTGTGTTAACAGCACAGGTTTTATTTAGTCTTTTATTTTCATTGTTCCATGTATAAAAGTACAAACGTTGAAATATTGACCAAAGACTGACTTTTAAAAATTGGGTGAAAGACTAACAATGTGATTGAAGGGAGAAGATAAAGAAGATTTTTTATTTTCAATTCATGTATTTATATTCTTAGACTTTAAAAGTTTAAATGTGTTAAACATACTTTTAAATACATCAGGAAAAATACAGCAATTAAAATGTGTTTTAAGTAAAGAATAACTAAGAGTTTTAAAAACAATTTTTGAAACAAAAATATTTCAGGTTATATCATTAATATACAAGAGATAGCAATTCAGAAATATCCAGAATACTTGTCCCAGGTCTACATTTTTTCCTTCCTAGACTCTGGCAATGAGAGGATAATACTTGATTTCCCTTTAATTTTCATGAACATCCTTTATGTAGTTGTACTTTTCCCCAGGTAGTTGTAACATCTTACCTGATTGGTGGATGAGGGCATTTCTTTCATGTTTCTCAGTTGGCTAGAGCTAATCTACTAATGTCTTAAAACCCAAGAATAGCTATTTTTTTCTTCTTTTTATCTTGAATAGTTAGGTTAGTTTAACATTTTTAGATTTGATAACACTGAATCAGGTCTACCTTGACACACCTAACAATAGCAAAATGCTGACACCGTATTCTAAACTATCCTGGAGTACAGATTTCAGGGTGCAGGGTGATTTGATAGGGAGAAAGAGAATAGGCTTTAAATTAATACTTCCAGGATGCAAACTTACTGGATCATTCACCAGCCTGGGAATTACTTAAACTTACAAAGCCCCGATTTCTTTATTAGTAAAATATGGGACCACTACCAGGCAAGAATATTCAATTTCATGAAGCTCCTAAAATATATGGATATATTTGTTACTTGAAATAATGCAAATAAGATTTCAAGTCATACATGTAGTGTAATTGTGTTTACTGTGCTTGTATATCTTTCAGATTTTTTTTTGCTTTTTTTTTTGTTCATTTTAAAAATACTAATATTTTAATTATGTTTTAAGATTGGTTCACTGCATAAGAGCATATCTGAAAATCTGTCATAATGTGGTTATGCAAACATACAATGACAGATTACTGAGTTTTTCACTCTGCTAGAGAATCCTACAGTTGAGGAAATGGAGTAGAATCTGTCTTCCATGAGTAGTAAGCTGGAGGAGAGTGTGCACCTAAATTGGTTTGATAGTTTCCTTATTACCTGTAGCAGGATTTATTTTGAGATTCCTTTATTTTTTTCTAAATTTAAGAGTCATGTATAAGTAAACAAAGATAGAATATTATAACTATATATCTACATATAGTCATATACATAGATATATATAGTATATATATATTTATATATATTTATATATATTTATATATACACATATAGATTTTAGATTTAAATAAAAGACTTGACATAGTCCAGTAGCTTCATGGGTCAATAAGAATCTATGAGAAAAGACAGACCATGAGTGGAAGGATCAAAATGTGTAAACTAGATGCCCATGGGAAATCATGACTTCCTTTGAAAGCATGTGTTATGATTGTAAACATCTATATATACATACATACACACATATATCTCTGAGATGATCATTATTTCTTCCTTTAAAACTCAATGTAGTATTGCTTTTCTTTAACGTGTTTTTAAAATGTCCTTACCTGTCCAGTTATCCACATCTCGAACAAGACTTAAACCAAACAGAAATATGTTTTGACGTTGGCTAAAGTCGCTGACAAAGGGGACTCTATCCCCATTCACAAGCATTCGTGGGGGCAGACCCTTCTGCAATTCATGTATTCTGATCAAGGTTGTAGGTACCTGTAATACACTTATATACTTCACACTCACAAGCCATATTCTTTCAAAATCTGCTTCTGGTTTAGAATAATATTCCAACCTAAAAGAATAGTGGATATATGTACAATTATAATTAGCATACGCAGAATTTTAGCCTAGTATTTTCTAGAAAAACATTCTCCTCTGTCAACAAACTAAGAATGTAATTCTCAGTTTTAGAATGTAATGGCTTGAGTTCCCATCTTTGAAAGTACAAGTATAGTTAGTTAAATTTTTTAATTTGAAAGGACCATTCAATTGTTGTTAACATTTGGAATTTTTGTCACTTTTAACCAGATTTATATTTACATATTATATAATAAGCAGATGTTACACTATTAATAAGCAATACTGTTTAGAAATATACAGAATAAAGTCAAAGTTTCCAAGACAGCATTTTTGCTAGATTCACGCATTCTTTGTAACTATTGATTTCCTAAAGTCAAGAGGCCCCTAAAATATTGAGCATCCTAGAGAAATAGCTGTGTGTTTTTCTTGTCTAATTTTCTAAATACATAGACTTTTCCTACATGGATGAAATCTTCTAGGAAACCAAACTCTCTCACATATTTGGGGGACAAATTATTACAGTGGTAAGGATAAGGGTATGGTAAATGATTTTATAACTATGTAGTTCATAGTTCCTGCCTCCATCAGCTGTCTAAACATGCTGAATAACTTGCAGTTTTTTTTATAACAGACTCATTCTTCTTGAAATATTGTCTACTCTCTGCTTTGCCCACCAGCTACATTTTCCTTCAAGTATCATCCTTGATGTCACGTCCTTCACAGTTTTTCAGTACACCTGAGACAGAATTGGCTATCCTCCTCTCCAATGTTCCCATGGTACTGTGTCATTCAAATATTTAAAGTTTGTTTTTCTCATTAAAATATATTATATCTTCTGTTCCCATATCACATATGCTGGGTTCATTAAATAGAAAATGCTTATATTATCTTTCCCAATGTTAAAGGGACTATAACATAACCCACAGGTGAAATCTTGCTGTGTTAGTTTCCTACACTTGTGGGCTCCTGCCTGACCCCAACATTCAGAAGTAGGAGAGTGGGGTCAGTGAACCCTTGATGAAAGAAAACTGTGGCCTAGATTCACAGTCAACTATCTTTAGTCAGATCACAGCTGACTATGGAATAAAAACAAAAAGACATGTGAATTCACAAGGATTTTGAGCCATGGCCCCAAAGCCTTGTGAGCAATAAATTAAACAAACTGCAAAGAAAGACATGAGAGCACCCCCAGCTCAGGACACAGAGATCATATGAGCAGAAGTGTAATTCAACAGAAGTCTTCCAAATGATTTAACTGAATATATAATTCAGTTGAGATGTCAGTTGAGATGTGATCAAGTAAAAATAAAAAAATATATCTTAAAATTTTAACTTTAATTATATATATGCATACTCTAAGCCAATCTCATACTCTAAGACCACAGAGTTTTATTTAAGTTATAGAGGCTACACACAGTTCAGCATTCTTTTATGTAAATAAAAATACTAGTATATTTTTTACTTAAAGAAAGGAACACATGGGATTAAGGAAGTACCCCAGCATTTGTAGATCGTGCATAAGTCCCCAATTTCTCAACACTCTCTGTGTCCCTGTATTCTGGTATGGAATTTTCCATTTCTCCTTCCCTGCTACAGTGGGAGGTGGGGAGGAAGGAGAGTGGCATAATTCCCTACCATTGGCTCAGCCATCTGATTTGAATTGACCGATAGGATATCAATCAACTTGACACAGCATATGCTTGAAATAAGTTTTCACGACTTGCTTTCTCTCTCTTGCCATTTTGTCAACACCATAGAAAAGAGCTAAGCTTGCTCTATGGAGGATAAGAGAAAAGGAGAGCAGAGCTGAGCTTCCCCACTCAGCTCTGCAGACCCAACAAAAATCCACCAGCATGAGGTGAGTCCAGGAGATGTCAGGAGACTTGTCCAGCTAACCTCAAATGTGTGAGCTATAAATGCGTACTGTTGTGTGGCACTGAGGTTTAGTGATGGTCAGTTGTACTATATTCTTCTTAGAAAAACTGGATGAAATACAGTTGCACACCCCTAATAAAGTGCAGAGCCAGCATTTAAATCCTGGAGATCTGGCTTTACAGCTTACGTTCTTTTCTAGTACCCTCTACTACTTCTTGTCTTCATGATAATAGATAATTTGTATTCAGTGCTTCCCATGTGCCAGAGGTATGACAAGCATGATGCATGGATTCCTCAACGAATCCTCAAAACTACTCCGTGTAGTATGCAAAAATCATTTTTACAGTAGGAAATAGACACAGTAGGAAAGAGAGAAAGAGTGATGATAAGAAATTAACCCCTATAATTATGGAGGTTGGCTGAGACTGAGTTTAACACTGTTGGGATCCCCAGGCTACTGGAATCAAATCTGTTTGACTCCAAAGCACAAGGCGTTAACTTCTACATTCTTACATTTTTTAAGGAATAATTGATAGTCTCAAAGCATTCAAAGAAAAATTTAGGAAAAATCAGAAGGGACATAAGCAAGCATTTGAAATCTTCCATCTTAAAAATCCTTAAACAATTCACCTCCCATCAACATAAGGTATCAGAAGAATTCTATTTGGCAGAACTCTTTTTTTGAAGTTATAAGTGACATGAATTGACTGAAAGCTTTTGTTCTTAAATGCAGTTAAGATGTCTCCAGCCCCAAGTCATATTGTTCGCAGTGCCAAGGGGGAAGGCCCCTCTGTTGCCCAGGTTAACTAAGTTGTACGAGCCATAATAACAGGTAGAGGAGGAAATGTTTTGTGAATCTGCTAATCAGGTGAATTATTTACCTTAGTGGATGATGAAATTCACAAGAGAAACAACAACCAGTGAAATATGGGGTACTCAAACATTCCTGCCTAGATTTACAAAATTACTTATACAATGCGAATGGTCCTTGATTTTTTTGTTGTTCTTGTTTGTTTGTTTTGTTTTTTGTTTTTTTACCATACCCAGATTTCTACCCGACATCTCACTTTTAGGGTTGACTCCACCTCTAAATAGTATCTGTGATGGTAGCTGAGCTGCAGCGTAGCAAGCTATTTGGCCAAACATATTCTGGGTGTTTCTGTGAGAGTGTTTTTGGAAGGGATTTATATTTAAACCAGTAGACTGAGAAAAGCAGCTTGCCCTCCACAATGTCAATGGGCAGCATTCAATAAGTTGACTGTTGAAATAGAAAAACATGCTAATCTTACTTTGAGTAAGAGAAAACTCCTTTAGCTGATGCCTTTCAAACTGGGGCACAGGTTGTTCCTGGGTCTATAGCAGCTGCCAGCCTTTGAACTAAAGCTGGACATTGGCTTTGCAGATTATGGACTTGCCAACCTCCATAATTATAGGACTTACTAGGAGTTACTTTCTTATCACCACTTTTTCTCTCTCTTTCCTACTGTGTCTATTTCTCTGGGAAATCCTGAGTAATACAGTGTCCACATAATCTAAACACAAATCATCCTTAAACCTTCATATCTGGGTATATAATACCACGAGGTTTACATGTGGAGTGACTTCATAATTTTCCAGGCTATTTTGTGTGCTAACCCAGATGCTGGTTGATTTTTCCCCCCAAATATGTACCTGTCATATTGTGTGTCTATGGTCAAAATAATGAATAAAATCTCTCTTTTTAAATAGAGAAATTGGTTGTATGTTTTATTTGTTGATTGGTTGGTATGAGATTTTTCTTCTCAAGTTTGTGCCCCTTCTTCATAAAACACTTTCTGACTCTGATCATACTAAAATATTTATGCCTCATCAATAAATACCTCAGCAATTAGATATATTATTTAATGGGAAGACTGACAGTCACATTAGAAGAAGAATAAAAAAGCATAAATAACCCCTCAAAATATTTGCCATATTAAATAAAATGATTTTGGATTCATTCTTACCTGTGATCAAATGGTTCGGCAGCAGCATGCAAGGTTTCGACATGTGCATCCCATAAGTACTTCAGCAGGTCCTCAAAGCTACTCAAAGGTGACTGCACGTGCTGTTGTGAAGAGGAGAAATTTATTCATGTTTGAGCAGATATAGCAATTTCTCTCCCTACAATTTAATCTTGTTCAAATAGATAATTTAGCAATTTTCTACTTAATAGGAGAGTTTTGTTTCTAAAAGTTAATTTGCATAAGTCATCAGTGACTAACACTCTGGAAAGACTTTAATAATTATCTATTATTAGTATTAATATTGAATGCATCTATAGGAAATGAACTGCAAATATTTTTCCAATAGTCAGGACCTTTTTTTGTTTATTATTTTTTCTCTGCTGTCATAGGTGAAATTATCACAAAAGTTAAAGGTTAAGAAAAGGGAAAAATTCTTAGAATATTTAATTTAAGCCTATCTAAATTGATGAACTACAACTATAGAGCTAGAAAATCTATGTTTTTGGCATTGATCTTGGTCCATGTCTATGTTTAACCAATGTATTTTTTTCCTGGTCATTGGATAGTTGGTTTTCCTTGCCCCATAACAGTTAGTTCTAGCTATATGTGATCATTTATTGGTGCAGTTTGAATAAGCCAATGGACTATTTGTAAACAAACTCCATAATCAAATTTCTCTCAAGAGTTAGCCTATGGTTGACCTGAAGTTCCAATTGACCAGCATAGTCTCATTCTGCGAGATACCTGGGTGGTCTCACACTTACATATAATTTAATTATGAGATGAGTAGATAGATTTTGCATCAATGCTTTATTGGTTCAGAGGATGCTAATGACATGTAATGCCCTGCTGCAATGTAACAATATTAATATAAATTACATAAAAACTTACATTTTTATACTTAGGAAAACGCTGCATAATACACACAAAAACCTAAACCAAAGCATTAAAAAAAAAAAGAAATTATCTTACCACCTCCTACAAGAATAAATTACAAATATAAAAAAGAACCTTAAAGAAGGTATTCCACTTTTTCATTGCCGTAGGAGTGAGTGACTGACAAGTAGAAACATTAACACAAAACTTCGTCTGATCCTGGGGTGGTGGCAAGAGTATGACTTGGTCTGATGATATCCCCATTATGCCCGAATCGACCGCAGCAAGGAAGGGTAATGCACAGAGGAAGTAATTTAGGTCTGTAAGAGTAAAATATACATTATCACCACAAGTACTAACAAACGTGATACAGGACATTTGTAAGTAATCTGTAAACCATTGAGCAAAACTCACAGAACCAGAAATATATAAAGCAATCACTGCAAAAAATTTAAAATCTTCATAAGGATTATATATATATAATTAACTTACTTGTATTCATAGCCCTATGCTCATAGATAAATATAAGTTAAAGTAATTGATTATAAGATTTTAAAACAAGAAAGTAATTTTAATGGATTTGGTAAAATACATTTTCAAACCACTAGGTATAGGTATCTACTTGTGAACAGAAAAATATTATACCACTAACTGAGACTTTACCATGAAATGTGATTTTTTAATCTACAATATTTTATATGTGGTTATAGCATTGATATTTTGTATTTTATTTAACCAAGTTCAATGTGCCACCATGATATCACAAAGTTCCTATATTACATTAAGTCTTTAAGACAAAATTTTGGATAAGTGCTGACAATAGATTTTTGGATATTTAAATTGGCAATGAATTAATTTTTTTCTCTCTACATGTAAGCTACCTATTCCAGAAGATTAAGACATTATAATATAGTTGGCTCAGAGCTTATACTGACCCCCACTGGTAATGCAGACAATTTTTACCATACACATACTTTTGTGAATGAAGTCCGATGCCCCCAGTGCAGCAGGCTTATACTCCAAACTACTAAGTCAATCTGAGAATAAAGAAACTTGATTCTAGACCTTTTTTCCACACCTAGTGGGAGGATGAAGAACACTCTTGGCAATCAGGCTGCCGACATGCAAAAAAACATCAACATCGCTCTGAAGGGACACACGGTTATTGGGAAGGGGATCAGGGGCACCCCTGCAAACAGACTTCAATTATGTAAATGTCGAACTTAGGGCCAGCTACAGCAACAGCAAAATGCCAAATGATACCCGAGACTTATTTGTGATTTTTTAAAGATGAAATAAAAGCTGTATATTGATTTGGTGGGGGGAGAAGAAATTTGACTTCAGAGATGTGGCCATGACTGTATGATGATGTTTGAGAAGAACCAATCAATGTCATATTAGAAAAATATGTAAAGATGTATATGATATGTGTCACTCCAAGAAAGTGAACTTTAAAGTGATTTTGTTCCTAATTATTGAGAAAGACCCTAAGAAATTTTGTGTAAATTACTTTCATTAGTAAATCACAAAATAAATTCAAAGAATTGGAAAATGCCTTATGACTACTTTAGTATCTAATATCTTACTGAAGCCTTAGTTATTAATTGGTAAAATAACATGTGAGAGACTAATCTGTGTTTACCTGTTTAAAAGTTAAACACACTTGCTCTTAGCAAAATGAGCAAAAGTATTATTTTCTTTTTCCCTCATTTCTCATTTTCACTCATCCCTCAGACTCCCCGTCACTAGTGGGACCTCCCACCTAACTGCCAGGGCCGGTCTGCCAGAGGCCTTCATCCTTTGCAGCTCCTTGTTTCAGTTCTTCTGCGAAAAACAGAGTATGTCCTAAGGAATCATCATTGCCATTGTGGCTGTTAAATCCTAGAATGTGACAAAAAAGCCCACAAGGTGCATGAGGAAGTAGATTCCTTTTAACAAAGGAATAGTATCACATTAGCTTTGTCTCTGTGCCTAGAACTTAATGTTTAACACATTTTGGAGAGAAAGGCTACTGTCTCTTTTGCTGTTTCAATGAACCTACCAGCCCACCAACTATCCACAGAGATGCACGACCGATCTCCAGATTCATAGCCACAGTCTGTCCTCTGGCTGGGATCAGCTAACCGACCTGGGAGAGAGGGATGCACAGATTATTTATCATGCATATTTTGAAGCTGGTAATAATTGTCACTTAATTAGGTGTATCCTTTTGCAAGAATGCACAAATATTTTTAAAATTATTTTTATGTTTCAATTACAGTTGATACTCAATACTATATTAGTTTCAAATGTACAACATAGTAGTTAGACGTTTATATAACTTAAGAAGTGATCCTCCCCATAAATCTTGTATCCAGCTGACATCGCACATAGTTATTACAGCTTTACTGGCTATATTCCCTATGCTGTGCCCCCATGACTATTTTTAACTGCTAATTTGTACTTCTTAATCACTTCACCCCCTACATCCAGCTCCCACACCCCCTCTCATCTGGCTACCATCAGACTGTTCAAACATTTATCTCCTGACGACTGGTATTTATCTTCTTATCACTCTTTGTCTCTCATTTCTCTGCTCTGAACCAATTTTAGTAATACCACAAATTTCTACTTTTGAATTATCTGTCTTGAATATTATTTAATTTTGTAATTATTCTCTCTTCTACTGCCTTCCCTTCTTCCCCTCAAAAGTAAAGAGGTATAGGCACATAGATTAAAACAGGCAAACCAAATCCTGCTCTGTCATTTACTCAGTTCACCTTTGGTAAAGAACTTCCCACTAATAGCTTAGTTATAGAATGGGGATAATGATATTAACTTTATCACATGGTTGTGTGCCGAGTGAGAAACCCATGAAAAGTGTTTTTTCAATGAGGATAGCCATTCTTTTTCTCATCAGATGACCAGTGATATCTTCTCAACCCCTCTGACTTTTCAGATTTATTTTGTCCCATTTTTCTCATGCTTATCCTTCCCATCTTCGAATTCCCTGTCATATTTTCTTTCCCCCTTTCAACTGTCGCTCCCAGTACAGTTTTTTGTCATGTTTTGTTTTACCATTTTACTGTATTATCTTACCACTCTACAGCTTATTCTCCCCACTCTCGTTAACTTCTTCTTCTCTCTGGCTTCTACCTAAGTAAATGGAGGACTCATTCTCCTTCTTCTTTATGCCAAAACAAAAATATTCATTAGATTCTGAATCTTTGACACAAACATATCTTCTAAATGACCCCTGGCATGTACTTCATTTGAAGAGAAACATCCTTATGTACAAGGTGTCACTGCATACCATCACCCAAAAGGTAATCATAACCAGAACTCTAAGGAATTCGAACTAATTTGGTGTCACCTTCTGTTTTTAATATATCTCACCTTGAATCTTTTGTTCATCTCAGTGCTT
The DNA here is from genome assembly GCA_004027735.1 of Carollia perspicillata. Lineage (NCBI taxonomy): Eukaryota > Metazoa > Chordata > Mammalia > Chiroptera > Phyllostomidae > Carollia > Carollia perspicillata. Next base: position 3,459 of record PVKM010018833.1, on the reverse strand, counting down.
AGAATGGGTCTGGAATTTCTGTACTAGTAGAAGTTCAATAAGTATTTTTCAAATGCTCAATAGATTATATATGACATCTTTAGTGTTTGGCAGCTATACTGTATGCCCATTGCATTTTCTAGTCAAAACAGGCAGCATTAAAGGAGGATTTATGGAAGAGGAGGAGAAAAATCATGGTTATGTAGGGGAAGGAGAGAAAAGAAAACAATCAATTTCAAAAACATGGGATGACAAATACAGAGTCCCACTTCCCAGTTACTGTGTGGTTATACTGGTAGGTCATCAGATTGAAAACAAGAGTCAGTCTTACCTGTACTGTATTGCCAGCCATGCTGCAGAGGCAATCCCCACAATATATTGTTTTCATTTTCTGGTCCAAATTTTTCAAAATACCTGGCTGTCTGGGTCAGTAAAATTTTATACATCCCCAATCTCTGAGGATATATCCAGGGATTAATAATGTACTTTCCATTCTCCACACTGTACTCACTGAACTGACCAGGACTCTCCTCCCATAGTGGGGGATACAGATCTGAGAGATCGGCTGCTTCTCCTAAAGAAAGAGAAAAGCAGCCAATTAGAATGCAGACCCAAGAAGACAGGAGAGCCATCGTGCCAAAGCTGGGAAGGGAGGTCATGGCAGACTATTTATTGGGGAATGGAAGAAGGAGTTACTGTATTCATTTGCGTTTGCCAATAAGTCCATACTGTGTTCTTTTCACTGCCAACAATAGAGTGCTAAGAGTGTCTTTCCAATGCAAACAGGATGCTATATTTGTTAAATAACAGTAATAACACAGTTTGACACTTGTTTCACAGCTATTGAAAATTTATTGTTGATTGAATAAATATTTAAACACTTAGAAAACAGTTACTATATCTACATTGTATTTTATGTCTATTAAATTAAGTACACTCTTGCACATATATCTTTGCCTTACTCATCTGGAAATTTAAACATATGGGCATTTACTTTACAGAAGAGAATAAAGAATTTATATAGCAAGCTTGTGGCTGCTATTAAAAAAAAACACTGCTTGCAAAGTTGATCCTTAGCTAGCATTTACATACTTGGCTCTCAGAGTTCCTAATCTACAGTTAAGTGACAAGGGCGAGTCACTGTTCCTAGGCTGGGCAATCAAGATGGTTTATGCTAAATATTTGTTTTCCTTGTAAAGTCCGAACTTTTGTACATTGACCAAGCCCCTCAGTAAACCTACATAACCAGTCCTCAATAAGCAGCATGGGCACTGTGTCTCTAGTGGGCATCTCTGAGTAAAAACATCACACACGTGTTACTACACTGTCATTGCAGGTGGAAAAAGTGTGCTCTATGTGACCATTCATGAAAAGAAGAAAGCATAAGGAAACTTATATATGCACTACTCCAGATTCTGCCTGTGTCTTTTTCCTTATGGTTTAGTCATGAATCTGTTCTGCATCACTGTGAAGAATCTTAGCCATAAGTACATCTATGTGCTGAATCTGGGAAGTCCTTTGAAAAATGTTTGAACATAAGTCCCTGAGAGGAAACAGACACCCATTAATTTATCTCTCACAAAAGACTCAGAAAAAACTTTTTAAAACATTTAGTATATTTATTGAATATGAAAACTACTAGCTCTTATAGTGAATCATATATCTCTAGATTCTAGAGGAAAAGACAAAGTCTAATAGGCTTGAATTTCAGGTGTATGATTTCTAACTAAGAAAAAAATTTCTGTTGACTACAATTTCATTATAAGGGAATGGGCTCCCTTAAAAGCAAAGGCTTTCAACTAGTGTTTGGGGGTTAATGTAGAGAAAATTGATAAATTAGCTGACGCATAAAAGAGTTAAAGTTTGGATATCCGTCCATGTCAAAACTTAAAGAATAGGTCAGGATGGCCTATAACATTACAGATAAACTGCTTGTCAGCAGACACCTTCCAGGAGTGCCCCAGCCTACACTGATTGCAAAACATATCACCAATGATATTAGGGTACTTCCTCCTCATTAAATAAAACAGCTTTAATGTAGTGCACAGAAAGTAGGAAAATTGATATACTAGGAGTTAGAGTAATGTATAAAGATGCACTTTAAAAGATATAAAAGATTGATTTAATAGCAATTTCTGTTGCAAGTAAGAAGATTGCAGTGTGCCTGTGTATGCAATAGACCAACCCAATCTGTTGGCAAAAACTCCTGGTTAATTCCCAATTTTCCTTCTCCCTTAAAATATTAGCTGGGAAGATGAACACCCAGAATTTAAGCTGTATTTCCAGTATGTCTTACAAAAGCAGCCGTGTTACTAAGTGCTGGCCACTGGAACATAAGTGGAAATGATACCCATATAACCCTTAAAAAAAAAAAAAAAAACTAGGGCATGCCACTTTCTTATCCCTTCTGCTACAATTTGGCTTAGATTTTGGATGTGATGGCTAAATTTTCATTTTGCCATGTAAGGATGATACTACTATCTCGACGATGGCAGAGTGCAAAGATTGAAATTGTCTGTATCCTAAATAACTTGGGGCCTTGAGACATCTTTGAGTCTCTACATCTGGACTTTACCTGGGGGAGAGAAACAAGTCTCTATCTTATTTAAACTATCGCTATTTGGGTTTTGCTTACACATTGTGAAAATGATTGCCTCGCTATTAATAAGGAGTGCATCTGGAAAGCCCAATTACTAACATCATTAGGAACATCTGTTTCATGGCAGGGCAAGCACATGGTTTATTCCTGGCACGGTCCAGATTAAATATCCCTCAGCAGGATTCAGCTGCTTTACTCTGTCATCTTGCTTACCTAATAGTCTTCTAATCACTTATTATTCCACTTTCCAAACATATTTATATAAAAGGGAAGAATTAGACATTGTTATATTCTGGATCAAGAACACACACATTCTGGTCTTAAAAAACATATTCCATCTTTAGAAAAGGCACATATATAAATATAATTATAAGCCATTCTTTTCTAAAACCAATGCCATCATCATATTTAATGGGGCAGCCTTAAGAGTATTACTGTCAATGTCATATAGGATAAACACAACCAATATAATTTATAATCATTAGACTTTTCTTTGAAAATACTATACAATGAAGTTAATACAGATAGAGAAATTAGAACTATAAAGTTGTCATTGAAGAAGTAATATTATCATTTTGCAATTTCTATCAAAGCCTGTTCATTTAACTGAGTCCAGACCACAGTAGCCTGGTCACCTGTCAACTTTTTAAGTTTGTCTGTCTATCTTCTGTTTCAGAGAAATAACGCATTGCTCCTTTGAATAATCTGTTTGCTCTTTTTATTCTGTTAGATTGTATCTTTCTCCTTCTTATCTCCACTTAACCCTATTGTACTTTTTATATCGATTCAAATCTTCTTCACAAATCTTCCATGCTTTGCATGCAGTAGACACCCTTTCAATGCACTTGATTTTATTTGTCTTTAGCAAATAAGATGTATTC
>PVKM010018832.1:0-24733 GCA_004027735.1 Carollia perspicillata | reverse complement strand
GATTACTGTCAGATTGTTCTTAACTTCAATTTCTCTGGTTATATTTTGCTTGCTTGTTTGTTTGTTGATTAGGTTCCAGTCAAAGGTGAGATCATATGGTATTTGTCCCTGACCACCTGGCTTACTTCACTTAGCATAATTCTCTCCAGTACCATCCATGCTGTTGCAAAGGGTAGGAGCTCCTTCTTTCTTTCTGCTGAGTAGTATTCCATTGTGTAAATGTACCACAGTCTTTTGATATACTCATTTACTGATGGGCACTTAGGTTGCTTCCAGCACTTGGCTATTGTAAGTTGTGCTGCTATGAACATCAGGGTGCATAGTTCTTTTGGATTGGTGTTTCAGGGTTCTTAGGGTGTAATCCCAGCAGTGGAATTGATGAGTCAAAATGCAGTTCCATTTTTAGTTTTCTGAGGAAATGCCATACTGTTTTCCAGAGTGGTTGCACCAGTCAACATTCCCACCAACAGTGCACTAGAGCTCCCTTTTCTCCACATCCTCTCCAACACTTGTTTGTTGATTTGTTTATGATGGCCATTCCCACTAGCGTGAAGTGGTATCTCATTGTGGTTTTAATTTGCACCTCTCTGATGGCTGGTGATGCTGAGCTTCTTTTAATATGTCTCTGGGCCCTGTGTATGTCCTCCTTGGAGAAGTGTCTGTTCAGGACTTTTGCCCATTTTTAATTGGTTGTTCATCTTCCTGGAGTGGAGTTGTGTAAGTTCTGTATATATTTTGGACATCATATCCTTGTCTGAGGTATCATTGGCAAATACGATTTCCCATGTAGTTAGTTCTCTTTTCATTTGAATGCTGTTTTCTTTAGCCATGCAGAAACATTTTAATTTGATGAGGTTCCATTTGTTTATTTTTTCCTTTATGTCCCTTGCTCTAGGGGACGTATGGGTGAATATATTGCTGCATGGAATGTCTGAGGTTTTCCTGCCTATGTTTTCCTCTAGGACTTTTGTGGTACAATGACTTATATTTAAGTCTTTTATCCACCTTGAATTTATTTTTGCATATGGTATAAGTTGGTGATCAGGTTTCATTTTTTGCATGTATCTCCCATATCTCCCAACACCATGTGTTGAAAAGGCTATTTTTACTCCATTTTATGCTTCTTCCCCCTTTGTCAAATATTAATTGACCAGGGGGACTTGCGTTTATTTCTGGGCTCTCTGTTATGTTCCATTGGTCTATGTGTCTGTTCTTGTGCTAGTACCAGGCTCTTTTTATTACAGTGGGCTTATAATACAATTTGATATCAGGCATTGTTATCCCTCCTACTTTGTTCTTCTTTCTCAAAATTTCTGCAGCTATTTAGGGTCATTTATGGTTCCATATAAATTTCTGAAATGTTTGTTCTATATCTGTGAAATATGTCATTGGAACTTTAATAGGGATTGTGTTGTATCTATAAATTGCTTTGGATAGTATGGGCATTTTGATGATATCAATTATTCCAATCCATGAGCATGGTACATGCTTCCATTTGTTTATGTCTTCCTTGATTTCTTTCTTCAGTGTTGTGTAGTTTTCTGAGTACAGGTCTTTTAGATCCTTGGTTAGGATTTTTCCTAGATACTTTATTTTTCCTGTTGCTATGATTTGCCACTTCTGAGACTAGGTCTGTTGAGGCCTTTTACACCTAAGCTTTGTTTTTTAGCATTCTGCATCCACCATGAGAACAGGCCCCAGCTAGCCTGCCAGGTGATGGCCAATTACAAGTGGCAGAGGCAGGTCATGTAGTCAAGACCATCCTAGAGCAACCATTCCCCAGCTCACTCATCAGTTCACTGCTGATGAAGGCAGAGGTAAATCCTTCTGTGTTAGCTGAGCACAGAAGGATGCACCAATTGACTAGAGACCTGTGAGCTAATCAGTGCTTATGGTTAAGCCACTTAGTTTAGAGGGTTTGTTAGGCAACACAATTGTAGCAATAGATAGCTGTGACTTTTTATTTATTTATTTATTCATTCATTCATTCATTCATTCATTCATTCACTCATTCATTTTTCCACCTGCCCCACCCCCCCACCTCCCACCCTCAATCCTTCCCCTCTTTGACTTTGTCTATGGGTCCTTTATACATGTTTCTTAACAACCCTTCCCCTTCTTTCCTCTGTTATCCCCCTTCCCTCTTCCCTCTGGTTACTGTCAGTTTGTTCTTAATTTCAATTTCTCTGGTTGCTTTGATTGCTTGTTTCTTTTATTGATTAGGTCCCACTTATAGGTGAGATCATATGGAATTTGTCCCTCACCACCTGGCTTATTTCACTTAGCATAACACTCTGCAGTTCCATCCATGCTGACATGAAGGGTCGGAGCTCCTTCTTTCTTTCTGCTGAGTAGTATTCCATTGTGTAAATGTACCATAGTTTTTTGATCCACTCATTTTCCAATGGGCACTTAGGTTGCTTCCAGCAGTTGGCTATTGTAAATTGTGCTGCTATTAACATTGGGGTATGTAGGTTCTTTTGAATTGGTGTTTCAGAATTGTTAGTATGTAATCCCAACAGAGGGATCACTGGGTCCTGAAGCAGTGCCATTTTTAGTTTTCTGAGGAAATTCCATACTGTTTTCCATAGTGGCTGAATGAGTCTGCATTTCCAGAAACAGTGTACTGGGGTTCCCTTTTCTCTACAACCTCACAGCACTTGTTGTTTGTTGATTTGTTTATGATGCTGTTCTGACTGGTGTGAAGAGGCATCTCACTGTGGTTTTAATTTGTGTCTCTCTGATGGCTAGTGATGCTGAGCATCCTTTCAGAATTCCTATCTCAGCCTAGGAATTAGGCTGAGGAAATTATGAAACAGCAGATATCCTCCTCTGGGAGCATTTACTGAGCAACCATGAAACTTTGAAGTCTCAAAAGAAGCAATAGACACATTTGTGAGAGTGCAAAGATTCTATATTTAAGGGGCTAGCTCTCTGATGGGGGAGATCAAATAAGGAGTTATATAATACACAAAAATCTAAGCATAACTAACTAAGCTTGAAAACAGACAAGTTTGTTCTTCTCTGCCCATCCCCTTTTCTTTTGTTAATGGAACTGTGATGTGTCTGTAGGGAAGTAAGTCTCTTTCACATTAGATATCATTTTGGTGATACTTTTAGTCAAGCTGTGTCCATCACCCTTTGGTTGAGGGCTAGGCATATGACTGAAGCTAATTAAACAACCAAACACTCTGGAATTTTTATCTTAATTAGGGTATCACAGGTTGGGGCTCAGCTCATTCCCTGAAGATCGTCTCTTATTAGGTAAAAGCTGAATTATGTTAAATCTACTCTCATGGCATCTCTGTAATCCACCCCTTCCTCTCTGGGTCCCCTGCAGGCTTGTGATCCATACCTTTATCATTCACATTTCACACAGAGTACTAGGAAGGAGTAGGTGGTTCTCGAAAACCATGTGATTTGGTGAGTCTGCAGGAATGAGAGAAAGAAATTTTTATTAAGGCCCACTGTGTACATATCTTGTGCTGGACACTAATGCATAAACTTTTGAGGTAGGAATAAAAAAAAAGGAAAGGAAGAGTCCTTGAAATAAATTTTGCCCCCCAGTTGATACCTACTAAGCTGAAACCTTTATGATCTGAATGTTTCCCCCACCATACCCCCAACTGTTGTTGAAGTCTTTTGTTTTGTTTTTAAATACATTTTATTGGTTATGCTATTACAGTTGTCCCATTTTTTCTCCCCTTTATTCCCCTCCACCCTGCACCCTTCCTTCCACCAGCATTCTCCCCTCCTCCCCTTAGTTCATGTCCATGGGTCATACATAAAAGTTCTTTGGCTTCTCCATTTTCTGTACTATTCTTAACCTCCTCCTGTCTATTTTGTACCTACCATTTATGCTTCTTATTGTTGTCGAAGTCTTAATCCTCAGTACCTCAGAATCAGGTCTGTAAGTGGGACCCTAATGCAATATGACAGGTGTTCTTGTAAGAAGAGGAGACTAGGATATAGACATGCGCGGAAGGAAGACCTTGTGAAGACACAGGGAGAAGGTGGAGTTTTACAATTTAAGGAGAGAGGCTTGGAACAGACTCTTTCCTTTCTATCTCTCCAAAGAAACCAGCCCTCCTGACAGCCCAATCTTGGACTTCTAGGTTCCAGAACTGTGAGAAAATAAATTTCTGTTTAAGCCCCCAAGTTTTGAGGTCTTTGTTATGCAGCCTGAGAAAATGAATACAAATTCCCAGCTTAAAATACAACTCTGTGTGACTATAAAACATATTTCCCTTTCACTGTATCATGATAACAACCAGGGCCAAAAACAAACAAACAAAAATAGGTCCCAGTTGTGACTAAGAAGAAAAATGCAGAGGAAAGAAATAGTTTAAGAAAATATAGCAATTATACATTTATGATTAACCTAAAGAAGGGAGGACCTCTCTGCCTTTCCACTACCAGCACAACTATTTCCACCCTACTTCTGCTTCTAAGTATGACCATCACTGCCATTGGTAGTAGTGTACATCCATTGAGTACTGACTACACCATTCATTGTGTAATTATTTTACAAATATTAACTTAGTAATTACTTGTAACAACCCAGTGAATAATAACTAGAAAGTTATTTTGAAAGGGTTTTTTTTTTTCATTTTATGAATTAAGAAACTGAGGCTCAGAGAGAAGTGATTTGCCCAAGTTAATGGTTGGATCAAATTTCTGGTTGCATGGCTGTCAAGCTGTGCCTTAAGAATCAGTGTTCCTAACCATTGCTGTATTCTGGTTTTATTTCAACACAATGCTTGGCATTTACATTTGTTTGTTTTCCTAGTCCTGTTATCAGCTTGGAGAGAGTTAAATGGTGTTGATGGCATCTGATGATCTGCTATAGGATGCTATAACATGCCACCCTTGTGGTAAACTGCCATGTTAAAACAAAATGGCACTAATACAGATTTTCTAGTAATCATTCTTCCTGCAGTTTTTCTAGAACTTAAGCTTTGGATGACATTTCAGGTTATATGATTACTATATATTATCAAAGTCTTCAATTTACAGAACCAATAATTAATTAGGAAGGGAAAAAGCATAATAAAAAGGAAATTTGACCAGCTAACAAAGCTGGTTGATTCAGTGTAGGCTTTAAATTCATAGTCCCTGATTAGACCATCCAGTATGCACATTATAGAGACTTTGTTTTTGAAAACCTTCATAAAACCCTTCACTGTTACAATGCAATGCCATCTGGGATTTAGCATTTATAAAATGTACAATTAAGATATGCCAAGAGAGTCCTCATGCAAACCAGATGGTACAATAACAGCTCTGTTTCTTTTTCTGACATTAAAACTAGAACATTGAATGGCTTAAAATTCAAGTGAATAAATTAAACCCAATCAATACTTTGGGGACATTACAATTTCAATAGCCAACTTACCCACCTAAATATTTTTATAAATGTTTTCATTTGAAGAAGAAAAAAGGGCAGACAATGGTTCCTTTGATTGCTTCATATTTGTATGTAATATTTCTAAGGAAAATAACACCAATGGCCTTTGATGTAAGAAAGAAAGTACTCCCTATTCTAAGAGTGATATATGGGTTCAAATGAGAAGTGGGGTTGTAAAATCTCTTTTGAGTAGGAAAACCCAACATCAAATTGGTTGTGCAGTTTTATTACTGTGCTAAAGAGGAAAAAAAATGTCTAAGTGACATTTTCTGAAAAACGCATTTGAAAATGTCTTTTCTTCATCAGACATGTGTCTTATAAATCCAAGTTCAACACCTACAGTGTTGTGTTAATATGCCTTGTTCTACCCTTCTTCTGATTCGTGTAAGTTTTCCATGTAACAACAGGCTTTTGTAACTCTCTTTACTTTCTGTATTGCTTTTCTCTTCATTAAAATTCATAATAAAATACTCATTAGATAAATTTGTTAAGAACAAATATTCTGCTTGGATCTTTTCTTATTTCTTATGACATAAAATATGTTTCTACCATACAAATGAACTTAATTTACTCTGTAATTAGACATGAGTAGCCTTGGAGAAGCTCTGGCATTGAGAGATGTCTTTCCAATTGGCGGTGGACAGTCGAGCCCAGTACGGGGTCTGGACGGTATTAGTATGCCATCCTCTAGAGTCTGGGCCCGTGTGTGTGTCTGTTTTGTAACAATAGGAGCTCCTTCTTTCTTTCTGCTGAGTAGTATTCCATTGTGTAAATAAATATACCACAGTTTTTTTCATCCAATCATTTATTGTTGGACATTTAGGTTGCTTCCAGCACTTGGCTATTGTAAATCGTGCTACTATGAACATTGGGGTGCATTGGTTCTTATAAATTGGTGTTTTAGCACTCTTAAGGTATAATCCCAGCAGTGAAATTCCTGAGTCAGAGGCAGTTGAATTTCAGTTTTCTGGGGAAATTTCATATTATTTTCCACAGTGACTGCACCAGTCTGTACTCCCACCAAGAGAGCACTTGGGTTCTGTAGGAGACCATTCTGCGTGGCGTGGGCCCAGCTCTCGGAGATGCACAGGACTCACGCCCAAGGATAGGTTCTCCCATGGGGTATCAGGCCTGCAATATGCCTAGGCCGCTCTGAGTCTTACTTTTTGCAAAAAACTCCCTCACCTTAATTTGAAGCAAACATTTACTGCAAAGTAACTTCCTAAAATCCATGCTAAATCTTCAAGGATGAGTATAACTGATTCAACCACTTTTACCTTTTCATTTGCAAATATCCCTCTTCTGTAATGTGATTAGCAGCATTGGCTCCTTTGTTTTCTGTAAAAGGTAACCATCTAAAGCAACCTGTGCATAGTAAATGAGGGCTATATTCTATTCAGGTAATGTGCCAAGAAACCCAATAAAGGCTGGTCATGGCAAGGGCTAAGACTTGTGTTCCCCTTGAGAGGAGCATGCTGTCTCTTTTCCTCCACCAGACTTGGTAGTCCATGTGAATGGACTTGGTAGTCTCATTTCATCCATAATGACATGGACACTGTGAGCTGATGTCCACATCAGGGTTCCCTTTTCTCTACAACCTCTCCAGCACTTGTTGTTTGTTCATTTGCTTATGATGGCTCTTTTGATTGGTGTGAAGTGGTAACTCATTGTGGTTTCAATTTGTATCCCTCTGCTGGCTAGTGATGCTGAGCATGCTTTCATGTGTCTCTGGGCCCTCTGTATGTCCTCCTTGGAAAAGTGCCTGTTTAACTCCTTTGCCCATTTTTAAATTGGTTCGTTTGTCTTCCTGGAGTGGAGTCAGATGAGTTCTTTAAATATCTTGGAGACCAAACCTGAGACCGAGGTATTATTTCAGAATGCTTTTTCCCATATGTTTGGTTTGCTTTTTCATTTTGCTGGTGTTTGCTTTAGCCATGCAGAAGATTTTTAATTTGATGATGTCCCATTAGTTTATTCTTTCCTTTATGCCCCTTGCTTTAGGGGACATATCAGTGAACACTCTGCTCTGTGGAATATCTGAAATTTTCCTACCTATGTTCTCCTCTATGACTTTTATGGCATCACAACTTATATTTAAATCTTTTATCCACCTTGAATTTATTTTTGTGTATGGTGTAAGTTGGTACCTGAGTTTCTTTTTTTTTTTGCAATGTAGCTGTCCAGATCTCCCAACACCATTTGTTGAAGAGGCTATTTTTACTCCATCTTATGCTGCTGCCCCCTTTGTCAAATATTAACTGACCATAGAGACTTGGGTTTATTTCTGGGTTTCTATTCTATTCCATTTGTCTATGTGTCTGTTCTTAGGCCAGTACCAGGCTGTTCTGATTACAGTGATCTTGTAATACAGTTTGGTATCAGGTATTGTGATCCCTCTGACTTTGTTCTTTTTTCTCAAAATTGCTGCACCTATTTGGGGTCATTTATGGTTCCATATAAATTTCTGAACTGTTTGTTCTATATTTGTGAAATATGTCATTAGTACTTTAATAGGGATTGCATTGAATGTATAAATTGCTTTGGGTAGTATGGACATTTTGATGATGTTAATTATTCCAATGCATGAACATGGTACATGCTTCCATTTGTTTGTGTCTTCCTTGATTTCTTTCTTCAGTGTTGTGTAGTTTTCTGAGTATAGATCTTTTATGTCCTTGGCTAGGTTCATTCCTAGGTACTTTATTTTCTTTGTTGCTATAGTAAATGGGATTTTTTTCCTGATTTCAGTTTCTGATATTTTGTTGGTGTACAAAAATGCCCTTGATATCTGAGTATTGACTTTGTATCCCACTGTTTTGGAAAATTCACTTATTAGGTCAAATCGTTTTTTGGTGGAGCCTATAGAGTTGTCTATGTACACTATGTCCTGTGCAAACAATGACAGTTTTTCTTCCTCCTTTCCAATTTGGATGTCTTTTATTTCTTTTGCTTGTACGATTTCTGTGGCTAGAACTTATAGTATGTTGAATAGAATTGGTGAAAGTGGACACACTTGACTTGCTCCTGATCTTATTGTGAAAGGTATATTTTTCTATTAACTATGATATTGGCTGTAGGTTTCTCATATATGCCTTTTTTATGTCAAGGTATGCTCCCTCTACTTCCACTTTGCTGAGTGTTTTGATTATAAATGAGTGCTGTACCTTATCAAATGCATTTTCCACATCTATTGTTATGATCATGTGATTTTCATCTTTCCTCTTGTTTATATGATTTATTATAATGATTGATTTGTGAATATTGTACCTTCCTTGAATCCCTAGGATGAAACCCATGTGATCATAGTGTCTGGTATTTTTAATGTATTACTGGATTTGGTTTCCCAATATTTTGTTGAGGATTTAGCATCTATATTCATCAGCAATATTGGCCTGTAGTTTTTTTTCTTTGTTGTTCATTTATCTGGTTTTGGGATTAGGATGATGCTATCCTCATAAAAAGTTTGGAAGTCTTCCCTCTTCTTGGATTTCTTGGATAGTCTGAGAAGGATAGGGGTTAGCTCTTCCTTAAATGTTTTGTAAAATTTCCTGTGAAATCATCCAGTCCAGGGCTTTTGTGTGCTGGGAGTTTTCTGATTATACCTTCCATTTCACTATCTGTTATCTCTTTGTTCAGGCTTTCTGTTCCTTCTTGATTCATTGTTGGAAGACTATATTTTTCTAAAAAATACATTCACCACCTTTGTTTTGAAATTTCTTGACATATAGTCCTTCATAGTAATTTCTTACAATCCTTTATATTTCTGTAGTAAGAGTTATAATTTCTCCTCTTTCACTTCTTATTTTGCTAATTTTGTCACTTCTATTTTTTTCTTAATGAGTGTGCTTAAAGGCTTGTAGATTTTGTTATCTTTTCAAAGAAGCAGCTCCTGGATTTATTGATCCTTTGGACTTTTTTTTAGTCTCTATGTCATTTAATTCTGATTTGATTTTGGTTATTTTCTTCCTTCTGGTCACTCTGTACTTTGTTTGTTGTTGTTTCTCTAGTTCTTGTAGAAGTAGAGTTAGGTTGTTCATTTTATTTATTTTTATATTTTTTAGGTAGGCCTGTATCACTATAAACTTCCCTCTCAGGATTGCCTGTGCTGTGTATTATAGGTTTTGGACTATTGTGTGTTCATTTACATTTGTTTCTAGATAATTTTCATTTCTTCCTTGATATAATTTTAACCTATTCATTGGTCATAACATGGTATTCAATCTCCATGAATTTGAATGTTGTTGAGGTTTTTCCCTGGAGGTCAGTTCTAGTTTCAAGCCCTTGCCCATTAAAATGCTTGATATAATTTCAAATTTCTTGAATTTACTGAGGCTTGTTTTGTGTTTTTTTTTTTATGGCCTATCTTTGAAAATGTTGCAAGTCCATTTGAAAAGAATGTGCATTTTTTTCTTTCTGATGAAAGGTTCTATATGTATAAAATTTAATTCCATTTGATCTAGTTTGTTTTTCAGTGGCACAATATCCTTGTTGAGATTTTGTTTGGAAGAGATATCCATTGTTAACAGAGGGATTAAAATCTGCTAGTATAAGTATGTTGCTGTCTATATGTTCTTTGAAGTCCTCCAAGATTTTTCTTATATATTTGAGTGTTGCCATGTTGTGTGCATATATGTTTACAATGTTTATGTCTTTTTGGATTCTTCCTGTGAGTAATATGAAGTGTCCTTCCATGTGTATTTTTATGGCCTTTCTTTTGAAGTCTATTTTGTCTGATATAAGTATTGCTACTTTGGCTTTTTATTTCCTGTCCATTTGCTTGCAATATTTTTTTCCATCCATTCACTTTCAGTATGTGTAGGTCTTTTGTTCTGAGGTGGGTCTCTTGTAGGCAGCATATGTGCAGGTCATGTTTCCTTATCCATCAGCTACCCTAAGTCTATTGACTGGAGCATTTAATCCATTAACATTTAAGGTTATTATTGATATGTACTTATTCATTTCTCCCCCTTTGTCCCTGTGTTCTTCTCTCTCTCATTCTTTTCCTTCATCATCTTAAATCAGTCCCTTTAGCATGTCTGGTAATACTGGTTTGGTGGAGGCCTATTCTTTTAGCCTTCTTCTGTCTGGGAAACTCCTTATTTCACCTTCCATTTTAATTGACAGCCTTGATGGGTAGAGTAGTCTTGGTTGCAGGCTTTTGATTTTCATTACTTGGAATATATTTTGCCATCATCTCTTGGTTTGTAATGTTTTGTTAGGAAATCAGGTGTTAGCCTTATTGGAGCTCCTTTGTATGTTACTTCTTATTTCTCCCTTGCTGCTTTTAAGATTCTCTCTTTGTCTTTAAAATTTGACATTTGAATTGTGATGTGTCTTGGAGTAGGCCTCTTTGGGTTCCTCTTAATTGGAACCCTCTATGCTTCCTGAACTTGTGTGGGTTTTCCCATCTCCATGTTAGGGAAGTTTTCTATCATTATTTTTTCAAACAGGGTTTCTATCCCTTGTTGCTTTTCTTCTCCTTCTGATATTCCTATGATCAAATGTTGTTGCATTTCATGTTGTTTTGGAGTCCCCTAAGCTATCTTCATATTTTTTGAGTCTTTTTTTGTGGGTGCTGCTGCTCTACTTGGGTATTTCTTTCTACCTTGTCTTCCAGCTGACTAATTCAGTCCTCTCCTTCATCCAGCCTCACAGCAAGGGCTGAGGCTTTTGCTCCCCCTGAGAGAAAAAGCCATGCTGTTCCTTTTCCTCCACCGGACTTGGTAGTCCGTGTGAATGTCTCATTTCATCCATAATGACGTGGAAATTGCAGGCCGGCATCCGATTCAGCTGGCGCCCATGAACTGATAATGGCCCTATACACCTTGCCCATTCTAATCAGATTTTTCTTCAGTGTTAGACTATCCAGTATAAAGCAGGAATACCTTAAAATCCAATGGGCTAGGCAATTATAGAATGGGCTCATCATACTTTTAGAAATCTTCTTAAGAAACAGAAAAAGGGGGAGTCATGAGTCCTTCCCCCCTAAAAAATTTGATTATGTTAGCTCTGTTTACCTATAATTTTCTAAATTGGGATGAATCACTTTGTACTCCAATTAGGAAACATTTTCAGAAGAAAGAGCCAAAGTCATCTTATCCTCAGGTTTTATATAGAGATTAGCTGGGAGATGGCCCTTGGCAAGGCCCTGTAGATCTCTTAACTTGGGGAAGAAGGTAGTGTGTGTTTCCATACCTACGGGTCCTGTCTGGCTACCAGCTGAAAGAGTAAAGCTTTATCATGAGTGGGACAGACACCAATCTCTGCTACCTGATGCTGAGAACCAATTGACTGACAGACCAGATGGCCCAGCTGACCCTGAACAACCAGAAGGAAAATGGACACTCACACCATCACTCACAGGCCTGGGTCTGCCAACAGAGGAAGATGGGGCCTGCCCCAAAGACGGGGGCTGAGGCTCAAGCTTCTCCTGCAAAGGACATCAACCCCTCAGTGCTCCATAATGTTCAATGGTTGAGCCCTAAAAACTGTTTCAATGGACTGAATTTACAAGTTTGGGTCCTAGCAGCCCTTGGATGCCTCCTTGTCTTTGCTTTATGTGCTTTATCCTTATTTGTGCTTTATGATGTATATATAGAGGTTGTTTTCTTAAGATTGTGTTGAGGAACAGCAAATAGTAGTTTTCACAGGCTTAACAGCTACAGTCACATTTACAATAGAAAAAAGGGGGACATTAGATGTTGAGAACCTCCCTGCCTGGTTTCAGAAGCTGTAACCCCCCATGGTTAAGGCTGAGTAAGAGCCCAAGGGACCTGCTTCATCTGGGTCTGTTCTGCCTTGTGGACCTGAGCCACTAAGGAGACAAAGCTTATCCTCCTGGCAGGAGCACTGCCTCTGCCCACTTTACTTCACCCTGCCTGGCCTCCAATGCTTGGTCAGGTAGGGCAATGACAGGTAAGGTCTCCCAAGGGAGGGGCAACCTAAGACAGGCATGATCATGTGGGAAGCCCTCAGGGAAGGACTTGGGGGGGCTATAGAAAAATGGTGTGATGGACCCTCGCCCCTCAGAGTCCTCATTCTGTCTACAAGAAGTCTCCTAATCTCTTGACTGCCTTACTTTCCCTGCTCTACCTAATCCTGAAACAATGCTGAAGGTGGGTGTGGCCCTGTGCTAGAAAGGGCAGGTTACCTGGGGCAATTAAGTGGAAGAAAGAAAGCATAAAATCCTATGAAACCCACTTTGCTGATACCCTCAGTTTAAATAATAAGGGTCCAAGCCTGAAATGAGTGTGTTTCCCCAAAGTTTTATGTCCCTTTAGCTATCTGACCCTGACTCAAAATAGACCTTCAGAGTTCTTTGAATGTTATCTATTTGATCATTACTGCCTGACAATGACTGATGGGTTTACTATGAGAATGTGGGTTTTTGGGACCACTGGTTGCTTACTGACTATAATAGTGCTCTGTGTACTTTGATGTATTTGTGAATTATTTTCCCAGGGTCCTGTGAGAGACCAGCAAGTAGCAAGCTTTGTGGGATCTATAGAGGTCCCAACTAAAAACAAGGGCATGGCTCCTGCATGGCTTGGGCCCAGGCCCCAGTGGCAAACATTTACTGCAAAGTAACTTCCTAAAATCCATGCTAAGCCTTCCAAGGATGAGTGTAACCAGTTCAATCACTTTTGCCTTTTCATTTGCAAATATCCTTCTCCAGTGATGTGACTAGCAGCATTGGTTCCTTTGTTGTCTGTAAAAGGTAACCACCTAAAGCAAACCTGTGCATAGTAAATGAGGACGATAATGCAATGTGCTGAGAAACCCAATAAAGGCTGGTCATGGCAAGGGCTGCAGCTTTTGCTCCCCTTGAGAGAAAAAGCCATGCTGTCCCTTTTCCTCCACCGGACTTGGTAGTTCATGTGAATGTTTAATTTCATCCATAATGACGCAGACACTGTGGGCTGGTGTCTGCATCAAATGGGTTAAATGCTCCAATCAATAGGCATAGGGTAGCTGATGGATAAGGAAACATGACCTGCACATATGCTGCCAACAAGAGACCCACCTCAGAATAAAAGACCTGCACAGACTGAAAGTGAACAGATGGAAAAAATATTGCAAGCAAATGGACAGGAAATAAAAAGACAAGGTAGCAATACTTATATCAGACAAAAAGACTTCAAAAGAAAGGTCATAAAAAGAGACACTAAAGGACACTTCATAATACTCAAGGAAAGAATCCATCAGGAACTTCTGGCCAAGATGGAGGCATAAGTGGAAATACTGTCCCTCCTCCCACAATCAAAATTAAAGACAACAAAGATTTAGAAACAAAAACACAACCAGAACAAACAGAAAATTGAACTATGGATGTCCGACAACCATTCAACCAGACTGGTAAGAGAGGCAGAGTCAGTGGCCAGTGGAGAGGGGTCGAGACAGGAAAAAGCAGTAGCTGCCAGACCCATGAGCTCAGTTGGTGTGGGGCTAGCAGACCCTGGAAGCAGGGAGGAAATGAGCAGAGCACACAAGGAGGTTGGCCTACCATGGTCACTCATTCGTGCACAGATAAACTAGGCAAAAAATGGGCAGTGAAACAGACACACAACCCAGGGCTCCAGTGACAGGAAATAAAGCCTAAAAACACTGATTGAAAAGGTGCCAGGAGAGACTCCCAGCTTCACAGGAGAGTTCATTGGAGAGACCCACAGGGTCCTAGAACATACACAAGCCCACCCACCCAGTAACCAGCACCAGAAGGGCCCGATTTGCTTGTGGAAAGTGGCAGAGGGGACTGAAATCCGAGAGAGAGCAGAACAAGTGCCAATGATCTCTCTCTGACCCCGCCCCCACAGACAGCATCACAACCCTGTGACTAGGTTGCTCCACACAGGTGAACACCTAAGGCTCTGCCACTCCTATGTAACAGGCACCACCTGACCAAAAATGGCTCAAACAGAAGAATAGATCAAAGCCCCAGAGCCAATACTTTTAAGCGACCAAGAGATAGCCAACCTATCAGATGCATAGTTCAAAACACTGCTGATCAGGATACTCACAGAACTGGTTGATGTTGGTCACAAATTAGATGAAAAAATGAAGGTTACACTAAGGGAAATGAAGGAAAATGCACAGGGAACCAATAGTGATGGAAAGAAAACTGGGACTCAAATCAATGGGGTGGACCAGAAGGAAGAAACAACTACCAAACAGAAAAGAATGAAGAAACAAAAATTCAAAAAAAATAGGAGAGGCTTAGGAAGCTCCAGGACATCTTTAAACGTTCCAACATCCGAATTATAGGGGTACCAGAAGGGAAAGAGGAAGAGCAACAAGTGGAAAAGTTATGTGAACATAATAAAGGAGAACTTCCCCAATCTGGCAAAGGAAATAGAATTCCAGGAAGTCCAGGAAGCTCAGAGAGACCCAAAGAAGGTGGACCCAAAGAGGAACACATCAAGGCACATCACCATTAAATTAGCCAAGATTAAAATGAAGGGGAGAATTCTAGAAGCAACAAGAGATAAGGGGACAGTCACCTACAAAGGAGTTCCCATCAGATTGTCAGCTGATTTCTCAAAAGAGACTTATAGGCAAGAAGGGGTTGGAAAGCAGTATTCCAAGTTGTGAAATGCAAGGACCTGCATCCAAGATTGCTCTATCCAGCAAGACTTTCATTTAGAATGGAAGGGCAGATAAAGCACTTCTCAGATAAGGTCAAGTTCAAGGAATTCATCATCACCAAGCCCTTATTACATGAAATGTTAAAGGGACTTATCTGAGAAAAAAAGATAAAATCCATGAACAGTGAAAGGACTACAAACTCACAGTTATTAACAACCACACCTAAAACAAAAGCAAACTAAGCAGACAGCTAGATCAGGAGTGGAGCCACAGAAATGGAGATCACATGGAGGGTTAGCAACAAGGGAGGGGGAGGAGGAGAGCTGGGTAGAAGGTACAGAGAATAAGTAGCATAGACGGTGGGGAGAAAATAGACAGGGAGAGGGCAAGAGTGGTGTGGGAAATGTAGAAGCTAAAGAACTTATGACACATGGACATGAACTAAGCGGAGGGAATATGGGTGGGAGAGGGTGTGCAGAGTAGAAGGGAATGAAGGGGGGATATGGGACAACTGTAATAGCATAATCAATAAAATATATTTTAAAAATAAAAAAATAAAAAGAATCCATCAGGAAGAAGTAAACAGCCCAGGCCGATGTGGCTCAGTGAATTGAGTGCTGGCTGTGCACCAAAGAATCACAGGTTCAATTCCCAGATCAGGCCACATGCCTGGATTTCAGGCCAGGACCCCAGTAGGGGTGCCTTTGCATGAGAGGCAACCATACATTGATGTTTCTCTCCCTCTCTTTCTCTCTCCCTTCCCCTCTAAGTAAATAAAATATTTTTTAAAAAGAAAGCATAAACATTATAAACATATATGCAGCCAACATATGAGTCCCCAAATATATAAGGACAATCTTGAAGTACTTCAACAAACCTATACCCTGGCTGTGTGGCCCAGTGGATTGAATGCCAGCCTGGGAACCATGGGGTTGCCAGTTCGATTCCCAGTTGGGATATATGCCTGGGTTGCAGGCGAGGTCCCCAGTTGGGAGCATGTGAGAGGCAACCCCACATTGATATTTCTCTTCCTCTCTTTCCCTCCCCCTTCCCCTTCTCCTAAAAATAAATAAATATTTTTATTTATTTATTTATATTTTAAAATATATTTTATTGATTGTGTTATTACAGTTGTCCTATTTTTCTCCCTTTTATTTCCCTCCACCCTGTACCCCCCTCCCACTATCATTGCCCCACCTTAGTTCATATTCATGGGTCATACATGCAATTTTTTGGCTTCTCCATTTCCCATACTATTCTTAACCTTGCCCTGTCTATTTTGTATCTACCATTTATGCTTCTTATTCCCTGTACCTTTTCCCCCATTCTCCTCCACCCCCTTCCTGCTGATAACCCTCCATGTGATCTCTATTCCTGTGAATCTGTTCTTGTTCTAGTTGTTTGTTTAGTTCATTTTTGTTTGTTAAGGTTTAGTTGTTGATAGTTGTGAGTTTGTTTTCATTTAACTGTTCATATTTTTTATCTTCTTTTTCTTAGATAAGTCCCTTTAACATTTAATATAATAAGGGCTTGGTGATGATGAACTCCTTTAACTTGATCTTATCTGGGAAGCACTTTATTTGCCCTTCCCTTCTAAATGATAGCTTTGCCGGACAAAGCAATCTTGGATGCAGGTCCTTGAATTTCATGACTTGGAATATGTCTTTCCAGCCCCTTCTTGCCTGCAAAGTTTCTTTTGAGAAATCAGCTGATTGCCTTATGGGAACTTCTTTATAGGTAACTGTCTCCTTTTCTCTTGCTGCTTTTAAGATTGTCTCCTTCATTTTAATCTTGGCTAATGTAATTATGATGTACCTTTTTGTGTGCTTCCTTAGGTTTAACTTCTTTGGGACTTTCTGAGCTCCCTGGACTTCCTGGAAGTCTATTTCCTTTGCCAGACTAGAGACATTCTCCTTCATTATTTTTTTCAAATAATTGTTCAAATTCTTGCTCTTCCTCTTCTCCTTCTGGCATCCCTATGAGTCGGATGTTGGAACTTTTAAAGTTGTCCTGGAGGTTCCTAATCCTCTCTTCATTTTTTTGAATTCTTGTTTCTTCATTCTGTTCTGGTGGAAAGTTTATTTCTTCCTTCTGCTCCAAACCATTGATTTTAGTCCCAGTTTCCGTCCCTTCACTGTTGGTTCCCTATTTGTTTTCCTTTATTTCATTTTTCATAGCCTTCATTACTTCCTCTGTTTTGTGACCATACTTAAACATTCCTGTGAGCAGCCTGATTACCAGTGTTTTGAACTATGCATCTAATAGGTTGGCTATCTTTTCATCGCTTAGTTGTGTTTTTTCTGGAGCCTTGATCTGTTCTTTCATTTGGGCCATATTTTTTTTGTCTTGGTGTGTAGGGGACCAGTTTGTTTTAGTCTGGCAAATGTGACTCAGCTCTGTGTGGAAAACCTACAGAAGTGAAGTGGTGGGCAGGAGCCAGACCCTCAAACCAAGTTTTCCCATGGGAATTAGGCCAGAAAATGTATACAGACTGTTATGGCTTGCTCTTGCTAAAACTCCATCACCCTGGTCTAAAACAACAAATGTGTATTGTCTGTCTTCAAGGTAATTTCCAAAGCCTATGTGAATTTCCCCAAGGACAGAGTTAATCAGCTTGCCACCTCTCCCCTCTGCATGTTATTTTCATTTCCTTGATTGTACCTACAATGTAGACAATAATATTCCATGTAATAGATAATATATCTTTCTCTGATGTAAGACCTGAAGGAAAACAATAAAAGCTTGTCTAGGCACGGGTTGGTGTGCTCTCCTCTAGAGGGACTGGCCGAGGCATCCATAGACACTCTCCCCTTGAGAGAGTAGCTGTGCCTTTTTCTTTTTCTCCACAGGATTGTTGTCACCTGTGCATTCATTCTCATGGTCAGCCACAACAGGCGGACTCTGCTGGCCAGAGTCTGCCACATCTGGCACCCAGGAACAGGGACCCAAAGACTATCAGCTGTCGTTGCGGCCAACACACCAACATGGGTGGAACTCTTTGAACAGCCCAGGTAAGGGCCAATGACCCCGAGGGCTTTTCAGAGGTTGTAGGATGTGTTGTATTTCAGGGAAAAAGGGTATCTTTCCAAGGAAGCCCTCTCTTGTGACTGCACTCTCTTTAGTAAGCAGAAGCCTCGCTCTCTCTCTCTCTGGCAATTGCCGCACCCCACAGCTATGGGTCGAGCATTAAAAGCCATAAGGGCACTGGCTGCAACAAAGCTACCCATGACAGGATGAGTTGGAGGTGGACCAAGAAAGAACACTAGGTTTCCTGCCAACCACAAGCAAAAGTCCATGCAACGAGGGGCACACTGTAAAAAACACTCACAAGCCCTCCCCGCGGCACAATCCCCAATGAGGTTTTAGGCTTGGGAGACAGAACAGTAAATTTTCCTTTCAATTAGCTTTTTTTTTTTTTTTTACAAGTGCCTCTACGCATTCTTTCTTTAAAAGCTGCTTTTTGCAGCCCCTTTGATTCTGACTTTTCCCTCTGCCTGCCTGTGAACAGAAAAGCAGGTAGTAAATGAGTGTTTCAGTTTCAACCGGACTCCAAAGATTACTCTGAGAACTCAGAGTTAGTTAACAAGGTTGTTTATGAGTGTCTCAGCTTCTTGCTGGAGCACTGAACATTAGAGGCATTCCTCCCTCCAGCTTGAGATCTCAGGCATTCCTACGTGAGTAGGGGCCTTGTGGAGGAGTCTGGGGTCAATCCCCGAGACGTGCAGGGACCTCACAGGGAATTCCAATCACAGTGATTGAACTCCCCGTTCCGTCAGGGACCGTGATATAAAGGTTGGTCCCCTGGCGCTTCGAGCCCTACCTCGCAGTCTTAGACGCGTGGGAAAAACCTGAAACTCGTAAGCGGGGATAGGGTACCCTGGATACCAGGCAGCCCTCCCTGATGGTTTTCACAAACAGTACGTTTTTGACCCACCACACTATACTCCCTAATAGCTGATTAGCTAGGGTTTGGTATGGGCAGCAGAGTCTGAAAAGGCAGAAATCGAAAGTAAAAAAGAAACCTTTTAACAATAGGAATGGGCTCTAACCTGTCTAAGGAGCAAGAAGTCTACCTGCTTGTGTTGAAGCAACTTCTCTGAGGATCAGGACATGAGGTAAAACAACAACATCTTATACAACTTTTACAAACTATAAAAGAATATTACCCTGCTTTTCCTGATAAGGGAACCTTAGATATTAGGGTTTGGGAAAAAGCAGGTAACAAATTAAAGACTTTACAGGATAGTGGATTTCCTATCGGAGTTCAGAACTTAGCAACTTGGGAACTAGTCAAGACTGCTCTCATGCCTATAGGGACTAAGAAAAAGGAGCTAGTTACAGAGGAAGATAAGGAGTCTAATTCAGATGAGGAAGTTGTATACGATGCAGCAGAAGAACAGGCTACGAGAGTTCTACCTCCAGCCCCACCAGAGAACCTGTCTGATAGTAACCACTCCTTATCTCAATTCTGGGAGCATTCCTCCCCACAAGATCAGTCACCACCAAGAAACCCAAAAAATTCAGACGGATACCCTGTGGGGTTATGAGACAATGCCTTTGACAGGCAGCGGAGGCAGGTGATTTAGATGCCCTTTTGGCTTTTCTCATTATAGTCAAGGGTCAAAGGAATGTCCATGAGCTCCTTCCCTTTTCTCTTTATAAGGATTTAAAAAAGAATATTAAAGAAAATGGGCTTCAGTCTCCTTATACTAACGGGTTATTTCAAGCCATTACTGACAGTTATAACATGGTCCCTTGTGAGTGGATTGCCCTCGCCAGGACTGTTTTGACCCCGGCTCAGTTTACTGTCTGGCATTTGGAATATTCTCAAAGGGCTGGCATCCAAGCCACTGAGAATGCACAAATAAATAATCTCGTCACCCTCCCTATGCTGCTTGGGTCTGATAATTTCGCTGCTTCTGCAGCTCAAGCTAGGCTCGATCCTCATGCTTTTGATCAGATTGCTCAAATTGCTCTCAGGGCCATGAAAGCTGTACCTGATGCTCAGGGCAGGGAAATTTCTTCCTTTGCTAATATCCGTGTCAGGGTGTTATGGAGGCATATATTGACTTCATTGACCACCTCCAAGAAGCTACTGACAGGCAAATAGATAATGACAGAGCAGCTAAAGCTCTTTTGTGGCAGCTAGCTTATGGAAATGCTAACAAGGACTGCAGGGCCATTATCAGACCCCTGTGAGCTACCACCAAGGACATCAGTGAGTTTATCAAGGCTTGCCAAGTTGTTGGCACATAGAACTATAAGGGCTCTCTCTTAGCTGCTGCAATTAAGGGAGATCTCAAATGTTATAATTGTGGAAAGCCTGGTCACCTGTGCAAGAACTGCTGGTCTGCTCCGAAAAGGGGAAAAGATGATTACAAACTTCCCCCCAAGGATTGTCCGTGCTGAGGCAGGCATTGGGCAAGGGAATGTCGCTTCAAGTTTGACAAAAATAACCAACCGATTCAGGGAAACTTCCCCAGGGGGGTGCCCGCACCAGCGCCCCCAACCCCAAATGGAGCTTTCAGAACAACCACCGATATCAAGGAATTCGAGGAAATGCACGGTTTCTGACCTTCGTGCAGCCACCTGGGGAAGCACAGGGCTGGACTTGGTCACCACTGAAGAGCTCATCTTAAAGGAATAGGATCAAATAATTGTAGCTCCCACTGGTGTTTGGGGACCTCTACCCCTGGGAACAGTTGGACTAATTTTAGGAAGATCCAGCATTACTACTGAAGGCATCTTTGTTCAACCAGGAGCTGTTGACTCAGGTTATAAAGGAGAAATTAAAATCATGCTTAAAGCATCTGGCTATCATATTATTCTTGCTCGGATGCACATTGCCCAGCTGTTCCTCCTCCCCTATGTAATCTCAAAGACTCCGAATGCAGTGAGGGGAGAGGGAGGCTTTGGCAGTACAAACAATCAATCAGTTTTGTGGACAGACTCCACTAAGCCGAATAAGCCAATCTTACAAGTAAGAATAAAGAATAAAACTTTTCATGGTCTCATAGATACAGGAGCCAATATGTCTGTTATTTTAAATCAGTTTTGGCCTCCTTAATGGCTTTTAACAGACAGTGAAATGACTGTTACAGGTGTTGGAGGAATTTCTCAACCTCAACTCAGTGTATGGTCTCTTAGATGTTATGGGTCAGAGGGACAGGTAGGGAGAATTCAACCATGTTTTGCCAATGCCCCTTAATATCTGGGGACGTGATTTCCTCGGTCAGTGGGGGATGCAAATCTCTCACATTTTCCCTAGTGGCCACTACTCTTATAACTCCCCTACTTCTTACCTGGCTCTCCAACACACTGGGTATGGGTTAATCAGTGGCCACTTAAAGGAGAGCGACTTAAACAGACCCACTTTTTAGTCAAACAACACCTATAAGCAGGTCATATTGAACCCTCTAACAGCCCTTGGAATACACCTATTTTTGTTGTACCAAAGAAGTCTGGCAAATGGAGGCTTATTCATGACCTAAGGAAAATTAATGAGTCCCTCCAGCCTCTGGGCCCCCTACAGCCAGGGGCCCCTAATCCAGTTTGTATTCCTAGAGATTGGCCGCTTTAATCATCTATTTAAAAGACTGTTTTTTCACAATTCCTTTAGCAGAAAAGGATTGAAGGCTGTTTGCATTTTCTCTCCCAGTCATTAATAACTCTCAGCCTTTACAGTGATTTCAGTGGAAAGTTTTACCTCAAGGAATGCTTAATAGTCCAACTATTTGTCAGCATTTTGTTCATACAGCAATTCAGCCAGTAAGGAATCAATTCCCTGATTCAATTAGCTATCATTATATGGATGATATTTTAATTGCAGCTCCCTCACAAGATATGCTAGCAAAAACTACTTCCTTTCTTAAAAACTCTGTATAGCCTCTGCTGGACTACTAATTGCTTCAGAGAAAATCCAGCATTCAGAGCCTTGGAAATGTTTAGGTTATATCCTTTTTAATAGAACAATTCAGCCTCAAGTCCTTTAAATTAGTCCACCTAAAGATTTAACTCTTAATCACCTCCAACAACTTTTAGGAACAATTAATTGGGTGTGACCCAGCCTTAGAATACCCACTCAGCAATTAACTCATTTATTTAATACCCTTAAAGGAGACCCAGATCTCAATTCCCCTAGGGAATTGTCTTTTGAGGCCTTGCAAGAGTTAACTATAATAAATCAACACAATTAACCAGAATTAATCTGCAACTCCCTGTCGATTTTTCTGCTTTCCCACTTTGGGTACTCCAATGGGACTTTTGGACAACTGACGCCTCATTTAACTATGGTAGAGTGGCTTTTTCTGTCTCATTAGCCACAACGCACCATTACCACCAATATAACTGTGTTGTGCCATCTCATAATAAAAGGACGTGAGCGAACACAGCAGTTATTTGGATATGATCCTGACTTTATTCATATTCCCTTAACTCAGGTTTATTTACAGCAACTAACAACTCAGTCTTTAGAATTTCAGTGTGCCATAGATGACTTTGTGGGAGGACTAGAAATTAATTTACCCTCAGACAGACTGCTTCAAAACATTCCATGCCTTCAGATAAGACTAGCAGAAAAAATCAGCCCAGTACCAATAACAGGAACAAAGATTATATTTCTTGATGGGTCTGGAAAAACTGGACAGGCTGCCATTGCCTGGAAAGAAGGCAATAGCTGGAAAAACTCTGTATCCTCAGGACATTCCTTTACTCAGAGCTGAACTGTTTGCTGCAATTATGACCCTGTGGCAATGGCCTAAAGAAGCTTTAAATATAGTTTGTGACTCTGGATATACTGTCTATACTATTCAACATTTAGATCAGGCATTAATTAAGACTTCAATTGACTCAAATCTGCTGGACTTATTTCTGACTTTACACTCTCTCCTTGACAAGTGAGAACACCCCTCTTCATTACTCATATTCGATCCCACTCAGGCCTGCCTGGTCCTCTGGTGGATGGTAACAATAAGGCAGATGCCTTAGTTAGTGTCTTCACTGCTTTTCAGCAAGCAGTAACTTCTCACCAGTTTTTTCATCAAAACAGCCAGGCACTTCAAAGACAACTTGATATTCCCCGTTCTCAAGCTAAGCAAATTATTAAAGAATGCCCTGACTGTCAAGCCCTCACTAAGGCACCACCATCCATGGGAGTTAACCCTTGAGGACTAAGTTCTCAAATGATTTGGCAAACATGTCACTCATTACGCTCCCTTTGGAAAATTCAAATACATTCATATTTCTATTGATACTTATTCTGATGCCCTACATACATCTGCTTTAACAGGAGAATCTGCTAAAAATATACAAGCACATTGGCTTGAGGCCTTTAGTCATTTAGGATGGCCTCAGCAA
This sequence comes from Carollia perspicillata, assembly GCA_004027735.1. NCBI lineage: Eukaryota > Metazoa > Chordata > Mammalia > Chiroptera > Phyllostomidae > Carollia > Carollia perspicillata. The sequence goes on along the minus strand of PVKM010018832.1, from coordinate 1,389 downwards.
ATTAAAACTGATAATGGCCCTGGATACCTTGCCCATTCTATTCAGGTTTTTCTTCAGTGTTGGAATATCCAATATAAAACAGGAATATCTTACAATCCAACCAGTCAGGCAATTATTGAATGGGCACATGATACCTTTAAAAATCTTAAAAAACAAAAAAGGGGGAGTCAGGAGTCTACCCCCCAAAATTTGATTATGTTAACTATGTTTACCTATAATTTTCTAAACTGCGTTGAATCACTCTGTACTCCAATTGAAAAACATTTTCAGAAAAAAGAACCAAGGTCACCTTATCCTCAGGTTCTATACGGAGATCCTCTGGGAGATGGCACTTGGCAGGGTCCTATAGACCTCTTAACATGGGGAAGTGGGTATGCATGTATTTCCATCCCTACAGGTCCTGTCTGGCTTTCAGCTAAAAGGGTGACGTCTTATCATGAACAAAACAGACATCAAGCTCCGCTACCTGGAAATGAAAACTGATCAGCTAACAGACCAGACAGCCCATTGGAAGAAAACAAGCACTGAATTCCGGTGCCAAAAAATACAGTTTATGTTGCTAAGTATTTACCAGTTTATTTTTCTGTTCTTGTTGACACTTTGTGTTTTCCTTTCAAGGAGCAACTTTATGCTGCAAGCGAGGAGCAGTACAGTGATTACTATCAGCTCTCTATGATAACTACACTTGGCCTGCCTACCCGGGAGAGGATTTATCATACTCTCAATCCCCCTCTGGTTCCTCCTTGTACTTTAGACAAAAGCCACAAAGACTCAGTCTCTTGGTCTTTGTGCAGAGGACCAAATGCTACTATTGGTTTTCTCCCCAAGAGTCCTTTTGTAGTGGAGAACTGGGGAAATAATTGGAAAGTATTGGCTAAACTTGGCACAACAATAGTTTCAGGTCTGCCTCAATTCCCATATGTGGTGGGAGGGGCCTGGTACCAGGGCACCTGTTATCAGAATTGTTTCTCCCAACCACACTAGCGCTTAGCATTACAACTCTTGAAAAATGGGCTTCCCTTTTATTGCTAGAAAATGCCTGTATAAAATTTTTTTAAATGTTTCTACCATAATGGCCCTCCAAAATAGAATTGGGTCATGGTTTGTACCTTTCACCTTTACTTGTTTTTAGCAACTCCAGGACAACTCAAGTCTTTTATAATAAATCAGCAGAAATTCATTTTCTGCCTGTCCCTATAGGCTATATGTATGCCAGCTGTCTTACTCATCTCAATATTACTCAGTTAAGCCTCACTACAGTTTATATAGTGACAAACTGTATACAGTTTGTACAGTTTATACAGTTAGAAGACAAACTCAAGTATGGGTGTCAGTTAATGTAACCAGAAAATGGAAAGATCCCAATGGCATAGTAGTGTTTAACAATGC
>PVKM010018831.1:0-24731 GCA_004027735.1 Carollia perspicillata | reverse complement strand
AACAAGAGACAAAGGCCATGGCTTCACAAAGCATTTCCTCAGATAATTGCTCAATTTTCATAGCTCTCTAGCTGTTGCTAGTGAATAGTTAGGTTATATCCCCATAGGCTAGCTATCATAGATGTTTGCTAACTTATCCATTTCAAAATGACCTCCCTGGTTTTAGAAATTGGAAGCTATTGAAATATCCTTCATTTCACTGGTTCATATATGAGCAAAATAGAACAAGGAAATTTCTTTAGCATATTGTTCATCATGAAAATAAAAATAATAGTTATAATGATGAGACCCATTTACTATTTATTTCAGCAAATAGTTCTAACTGTAAAAACTAATGGTGTTATACCAACTCAATATAGCATATTCACACATATTTTTCTTTTCATGGAGATGCATCTTAAATTTAGCTTTGGCAAAGAAAGTATGATAAAAAGATTCCTCAAAATTATTCCCTTACCACTACAAGTTACTATTATTACACAATCACATAGTTTCCTTCATTTTTCTATATTAAGGTACAGATCATAATTTCTAATTCACCTTCAGGAATGTAAAACATTCTATACTTTAATGGAATATTTGTTCATGCAGAATACACATCTTTCTGTTCAAACTAGTATAAGAGTCGTGTTACCATACAACCATGTGGAGTTCTGCTGTCTGCTGCCAATAAACTCTGGAGGCAAGGGTTTGTTGAAAAAGGAAAGAGGCTGTTTGTTTAAAAGCTAGAAATATTGGAAGACTAATGGGCTTCTGCCTCAAAGTTTATTTCCTTTAAAACACCCAAAGGCAAATAACCCCTCTGCCCTTTGCCATCTCAGTTCAAGGATGTGCCTGGAATCCCTTCTCCCATCTAAAAAAACATATCATCCTTTGAGAAATACAGGTAGATTAGGTTGTTACTGGTCACAGTTCAGCTCCAGGTGTAATTTGGAGTCTGTGCATGCTGGTGTCCTTCTTGCCGAGTGCTGCCCTTTCCTCCGACCACTGCCTGCCTCTTCTCATGCTTGCAGAGGGTGTTGGGCTTGTCTGACCATGCAGTCTCTAGGGCCTGCCAGCCCATGAATACTCTGGCCTCCAACCCTTGACAGGGTGTACAAGAGGAAGGAAAGAACAGAAGCTTCCACGTGCATTTCATTTTAAGTATTTCGCCCCAAAATCCTATGCACATGCACTCCAACATGTTAGCCAATTCAGGCTGACATCCACTATGCACATTGGCTTACACCATGCCCCTGTCCTTCCTCGTGCTGCCATGATCTGGAAGCAGTTGGGAGGGTTTTCTAGCCATGCAGTGGCATTGCATCTCTGCCCTGGGAGGGATGTCAACCTGTTATATGTGTGTTGTGACCTTTTCAGCCTGAGCAGACGCTGTGCAAGCTGCCTCCAACTGTGTCGTGCCACACTGCTCAGTTGCCAGGTCAGCATAGAGAAGCACCATACTAGCTTGCCTGAGGGTATGGAAAGGGTAGCATGTGGTTTTTGGTTGCAATTTCAATCTATACTTCCTGACGCCACCCAGGGTTCCCTCCAGAAAGTGCAAGTTCTCACACCAGCTCAGGGTTTCTCCCCACTCCCCAGCAGTCTTGCCAGACCCCTCTGTTACAGTAAAACCAGCTCAGACTGCTCCTATCCTATTTCTAACAAGACACTGGTTTGCTTTTCAAGTTAAAAGACCAAATCTTCAAAATATGCAGCTGAAGCATGTGCAAAGGAGAGAATTTTGACCTCTAGTTGCACCTGGAACCAAAATCTCACCTAACTCATTTCTTCCAGGAAATCAAGAACTGGGACATGACCCGATTTAAACACCTGAAGCCTTTTAGAAGTAAAGAGTCCATTGTACGGGAAGATCTGGAACTGAAGCCCCTTACCATATCTTACCATATATGGTCAAATTTCCAAAACCTTCAAATTGAAACCTGCCACCAGCACTTCTATATAGCCTGTACCCCCTAACTCCCTAAAACTCACCCCAAAATCTTAGCTCAAGATGACCGATATGAGCCTTGCCTCTTGTAATCTCACAGAAGCTAAATGTCTTTAGTATGACCTTTGCTCCCCTTTTTCCTTTCCATTCAAACTGACCTCTTCCAGCACTCTGACTCCCATTCCCTTGCAAGATCTAATCCCTTAATCATTAAGTCCTCAGGACACTGAAGTTCTAACCACATCAAATAATCTGAGGAACAAAGCCTGGGATCTGTTGACCACAGAGACAGAGTTTCAGTCAAAACAGACCCAGAGAAGCAGAATGGCCCCAGTGACAACACTCTTTCAAGCCAGACAAAGCAATGCCATGGCCGATATCAGAAGCAGATACCATGATCAACTATCCCCTACCCTAGTGCCAACGGAATAATAGAGACCACAAGCCTAAGCACAACCCTATAAAAACCCACCCCCTAGAAGCCATCAGGGAGCCAGATGTAAGAACACGGGTTCACCTGTTCCTCCGTGTTTGGTTCCATTTCCTCAAATAAATCTTAACTTTTTTTTTTGCTGCAAACCCCCATTCACCTCCTATTGGGCTTTGATGCCTGCAAGCGAATGGACCTCTTTAGTTTGTTAACACTGTCTCCTTGCTGGTCTACTTTGTAAGAAAAGCCATTTCTTTTCTCAAAAGTCAGTGCCAGAGTATTGACTTCTATGTGTGTCGGGCAGCGACTCCTTGCTGGATAACACTCTAATATCCCTGGACTTTCACGGGAAATAATATCCCCAGGACATTTCTCAAGATCAGAGAGGTTTTTGATTGGCAATGAAATCAATTAGTGATTTACTGATGACTTTTCATTAAGAAGTAGTTTAATTAAGAAGGTCAATAAAAATAATATATAGACCAATTTCATTTGTTTTAAAAATAAGTTTGTATTTGAAAACTCACATTATATGATGAAGGCATTGGAACATTTCCCTCACACCATGCAAATCCCTTCAAAATAGCCTCTGGCTAAGATTTTCTCTACCACTGTTTACATTCAAAATTACCTAAAATAAGGAAACAATTATTTTTAACTGAGAAAGGTAAAACCATACCTTTAACATCACAAATTTAATCTTTAATACCTGACAAATCAAACTTCTTCAACAATTCCCTATGCAACTAATAGTAACATAAAATGTACTATCAACATATGAACAAATGTATTTTTAATATCTGATGAAATGCTTTTTACTATTAAATTTTTATATACTTTGATATAATTAGTGTTGCTAATCAATTGGACCAATAAATCAGAAATTGTTACAGAGCTAGTCATTCATTTATACTTTTTCCTTTAAGTCATTCTTTTTAATTAGAGGCTTAGCTTTATGATTTGTGGTACTTTTCTTTGAATTTAGCAATGTGAAGCATTTATCTTTAAATGAATTTTGTGAGTAAAATAAAGTCATAAAAATATTTTAAAGGGAAGATCAGAATTACATTTGTTTCATAAAATAACTTGCTATATTTATCGTTTTTGTTCCTAAATTTTCAATTAAAACTTTCAGGATGCATGAACAGTTACAGTGCTTTCCTTTGGTTTTTGTCAATTTAAAAATTCCATTCCAATTTTATTCTAAATTCTCTCTTTCAAATATAAAGTAAAAAAAAAAAATAGAGGCTTTGTCTTCTCAGTTAATTAGATAGAAATTATATTGCTGAATCAGCTTGACATAAAAATCTACCATTAGCATTTTTTTGCCCCCTCCCACAAGGGACTCTGTCAGGATACTATTCACCTTCAATGTCCATAACCCTGGCAAGAGAAAATCACCTACTTTCAAATTACATTTAGCCTTTTGGAGTATTAATTATTTATGCAACAATTTCCTTCTGAGTGTTCAAGTACAGAATTACTCATATGCTTTGACTTTCATGACGATGAATAATTGCAAAATGAGGGCTGGAGGAATTGAATCCTCTTGTTGGAACTGGTTTTAGGGAGCTTCTATTTTAGTTCTTTTACCTACATGGCACTAACAAAAAGTCATGTGTTCAGCATTAGAAATTTCTAATCAAATGAGTTTTTGCATGAAAATTACAATGATAATGTAAAATGACAATGATTTCTGAAATGTTAATCTTTATTTAATACTCTTTTCTTACATGCAGGGTAATAAGATTAAACTTAATACATGTAAAGTTCAAACATGAAAGAAAGCATAATAGCTTTTATGAAGTATACCACTACTGTCATTTGTTTAGAATCCTCATAGTTTGTTCCATTTACTGAAGCTAATTGGCTTATTGTCCCAGGGTGGAACACTCAGTGAGAAAAGTACAGGACATGGTGAATTTGCTGTCTAAATTACAAAATCCTGACCTCAACTAATCCCCATTCTGGGGTCTTATTAACAAAAATTCTGAGTAGATTTGCTAGCGGGGAAATCAGGCAATGGTACACCATCAAGCTCCCAGGTAATTCTAAGGTGCAATCAGTGCATGAAGTTCCTAGCCTTGTTGGACTTTGGAAGGACCTGGGAAACTTAAGAAAATATGGATGTCAGGGTTGTACATCCAGATACTCTAATTTAATTGTAATGAGCTTTGGCCTGAGCATCATGGTTTTGAAATGACCAGATGATTCCACAGGCTGAAATGGCTGCCTGCATCTGTCCCCAGCAAATTCTAGCAGACCCTTTGTGCTTGTGGTCCAGATACAAGCCAGTTGTTCCAACCTGCTACTGCTATTGCAGCTGAATGTTCCTGCTCAATCTCTCTTTGGCATCACCTCCATCCTCTGCTTTATCTTCACATTTTCATTTTTCACCTCTCAAGTTTGACTCGTGTTCTCCCCTTGAAATATTGGGAAACACCTTGTCCTTTTAACTGAGTCTGGGGCTCTCTTGCAAGTGACTCTTGCCTCCCACATGGCTGAACAGGAAGTCCAGGCACACCTCAGAAATATTGCAGGGTTGGGTCCAGACCACCTCTATAAAGTGAGCATCACAATAAAGAGAACACTTTAATAAAGGGAGTATTAATCGTTCTACTGGTGGAGGGTCTTGCTTTTAATTTGTTAAAAAGAAATAACACAACATCTGTGAAGCTTACTAAATAAAGCGAATTGCTGTAAAATGAGGCCTGCCCCTACTCAGGTTCTGCAGGTTCCCGCCCAGCATGAACAGGACAAAATACAGGCTGGTCCTGAATCAAAACTCAGAGTCAAGTCTGAGGCAAGGCTGGAGAACCCCCGTGTCAACTCAGCTCCCATGATTAATACCTGAACGAAAGTTCAGGTGATAACTTAATTAATTAAGTTAGATTAATTAATTAATCCCACTAAGTCTTCAGCAAAACTTGACAAAGGCATCCACGCATCCCTGCAGAAAATCCTTCACTTCCCAGTTCTATTGCCTCCACTGCCCTGTAGGAAAAAAATTACTTAATTTGGTAAACTTCTCTTGAAATGTCCGGTGTCTCTAGCTGTTTCCTCCTGCTCTTTACTGATGTTCTCTATCAATCCCAGCACCTATAGCTGCTCCTTTTAGCCGCAGATATAAATTTCACCAACTAGTCAGAATAGACTGTTTCAGTTTTAATTTTGATTCACTTAAAAAATACACTACTATGTTGCCTTTAGTTTTTGTTGTTTTCAACTTGTTCTTTTGTTACATTCTGTAGCTATAGTTAAAAATACTGAAATTTACTTTCATTAAAGCATCGAAACCTAATTTGTGAAATACACTACAGAATAGCATACCCACAACTGAACTGCAAGGGAGTCATTCAACTGAAATACTCATCATGTAAGCTTTGTAAATTCACGCTGAATATAAAACTCTCTGAAATGCCGAATTATACAGCTCTAGATTATAGTCTATTTCCTTCAATTTCTTTCAATGAATGTGAAATTATTGACTCCACCTGGAGTCCTAACAAGTTAAAAAAAGTAATTCAGTCTTTATAATGTAAAGCTATTAATGAGGTGATTTGTTTGTGAAAAATGAAAAGAATAAATCCTTCTACTTGAATACAGAGAAAGATTTATTTTTTGTTCTTTGTTTCTTACATAAGACCATACACTAAACAATGACTTTCAGGCTACTTATATTTTTCATGTTACCCATTAACGATTAAATAAAAAAGTAAATGGGGTGCGTGATAATTCTTAGGCAAAAAATGGTTTAAAATGGCTGCTTTTCCATAAACAAGTAAACCAAATATTGAAAGTGTAGCAAAATCAGTAATATGGTTTTTCAGTACAATTGCAATGGTGGAATATATTTTTTCTGTGTATGAATTTTATCAATATTTTAATTCCAAATTCTTTGATTCTTCAAATAGCTTCAATTTTAAAGATATTAAACTCATTCAAGGCCCATTTTGAAAATTATTTGGTGATTAACACAAAATAATTAATAAATAATAAAACTACATATTATATTAGGTATTTGCATAGTGCCTATCATTGTATGATTGTATAATAATTAATATAATGAGATACCTCTAAAGTAGTTTTAAAGCAGACAAAGGCACATAGCCTTAGGTAGTAGTGTGATGAAAAATGGCTAACACTGGCTCTTCAGAAAGACATATATACACATAGCTATGTGCTCATTATAAATTTTACAGATAAAAAGTTTGCAGCACACAATATACAAATAATAAGATATACAGTATGCAGTATAAATTCCATATAGCAAATTGATTCCCTCAATATGCTTTTGATTTTTGCTGAACTCTTGTATCCATAGCCACTGTTTGCAAGTGATTAATGAATAAAATTCCGACAAATGTTGATGGGTATTTTTACTTACTTCAATGACCAAGATGAAAGTGAAACGAAGACATTCATTGGAAGGTCACTCTTCTATCAATGATGTCTTTCCTGACTTGGAAACAGGTTGTGACAAATAGAAGAAGAATTTGTCATTCTTGGGGGCTATTCACAATGTAATGGCCACAATCAACACAAACATGTTCCGACGGCATTATTGACATTTTTTCCATTGCCTTCTGAAGTCCAGACCAAAGTTTTGCAAACTTCTTAAAGAGTCCGATAGTACAAAATCCAGGCCCGCAGGCCACAAAGTCTCTGGTGTAGCTACTCAACTTGGTCACCAGTGTGCAGGAAGTCAGCACACCCTGCTGGTTCCCATGACACTCTGTCTATAAAAACTGTAAACTAACCCACAGGTGACAGTTTACTAACCCCTGGTTTACACAATGAATACAACAATAAACCAAGCTCAATTTATGGAATGTGCTGACTTTCATGGTGTAAATATTCCCACCATGGCTGATTTCAAGCTATTAAAATAACTTCACTGAGAGGGGAATTTGGGAAATATGCTTGGTAGCAGAATGTCATATACTATTTCAAGCATACAGCTATAGAAGATGTAGTAGCAAAATAAGTTTATTATAAAATTTCTTCAAAGGTATAATATTTACTTATGCATTCTGTGCTAACAACCAGCTTGTAAAAGTTTTAATAATATTCTCTGTGAGTCAGTATAGTCTACTCCAAAATGCACTGATTTAAACTTTATAATGTATAGTTTAAAAAGCAAGAGCTTAGTCCAATCTCCATAAAATATTATGAATATTCCTTAAAGACTGTCCTTAAAATTTTTGGCAAAGCATCTATTCACTAGTTTACCTTTAACAGCTTTTATGTAAAAAAAAAAAAAACTATTATTAGTGCTATTTTGCACTAACAGCATCAGTAGTAGAGATTATGGTGAACACAAACAGAAAATGGATATATATATGCATATGGAGTCAAACATTAAACATCATGTATGGATTCTGATCTTTGCCCCTCCAAATTGAAACACAAATGTAGGGAAAGAGCATTGACTGTAAATGAATATTCTCATGAATAATATTTTCATTTTTTCCATTGATAAAATATGAGTCCTTTCCTCTGTTGATACTTCCTCCATTCACAAAGTAAGGATGATGAACTTTGACATTTGCCTTCCTCACAAAAATATCCTAAGTGACATAATACCCAAAGAGCATGCTTAGCTAGTTAGTGGAAAGTTGTATTGTTTTTTACTAAATTAAAAAAAAACATATGAGAGAGAGAGAGAGATTTAAACTTAACGCATGATGCGACCCAGTGTTACAGTTAAACTGTGCCACTGAGTACGCCAGTTGGTTCTCTGTGAACACACAGCAGGTGTGTTAGCTCCTGACCTGTGCTGTAATTGCACGGCCTCTACGCCAGTCTCTTAAAGCAATGCTTTGAGTCCAGCCTTGCGATGACAGTAAGCATGGTGTGACTGAGGGTCATGCAGGGAAGTTGCATGACCTTTGACTCCTCTATACTAAGCTTTCCTTTAGATAATCCTTCATGGACTGACCTTTGAGATTAACTGTTGTAACTTTGACTCTACAGTGCAAACATAAGTGTGCCAACAGTAGTCTGAGGGAGGATAATATTCAGTTTACTTGAGTGGGAGCAAAGAGGACGTAAAGAAGCCATATGTTTGTGAACTGAAGAAACAAAAACTACAATCCAATAGTGTCTGTGAAATGATTTCCAGCTTGTTTGAAAATACATTTTCTGTAAGAAACACAATACAGGACATGTAATTTTCAGAAGTGAAGTGCCCGGTAGAGAAGACTTTACTAAGAAAAAAGGCTGAAACATTTTAGTTTCTAAATAATTTTGAATTAGCTTTTATGTTTAGTGATTTATGGAACAATTCCCTCAATTCCAAATTCTAGTAGCTTTCCAAGGAGAGAGTGAAATCAGCACTGCAGACAGCCTGGAAGGAATTAGGAGAACTGCAAGAAGAAACTGGCACGGAAATATCTCTTTCAACAGTCTGTTTCTTGTTTTAGTCTTTAGGCCCCTGCTAGAAAGCCTAGCCCATAACCTGTTTCACGATGAGCTTCTTACACCAGCATTGCCAACCCAAGAAGCAAAGTATCATTTGAGGGAGACTTAATATATTAATAGAAGCATTAAATAGCCCCATTTATTAAAAAATAAAATAGTTTATAATACACTGGTGGAATGAGGGGTGCTTTAAAAAAGACCTCTTTTTAATAGAGGCCTAGAATAATCTTTCTAGGCCTTTAGAGGCCTAGACAGCTCTGTCTCTCTGTCTCCTGGGAAAAGAGGTTCTGATGGAAATGAACAACAAATGTCATGGCACATTGGGTTAATAACGTTTAACCATTTTGGCTGAGGTACATGTATGTTACCTTTTTATTGGTGATACCAAATAATACTGCTTAATCATGTCATTAGTGTTTGAGATCAAGTTTTGATCTTTTGTAGAACTTCCATGAGATTTAAATCTAAATGTTGTTTTTCTTTTTTAAATTGGTATTTGTCTTATTCTGTTTGGGCTGCCATAACAAAATACCACAGACCAGGTGGCTTATAAAAAAAACAAAATTTCTCACATTTCTGAAGGCTGGGAAGCCTGGGATCAGAGCACTAGTATAGCCACATTTTGATGAGAGACCTCATCTGGTTCATAGTGAAAGCTTTTTTGCTGTGTCTTAACATGATGGAAAAGACTAGGGATCTTTCTGGAGCATCCTTACATGGAAGAGGGATAGGATTAGGGGTGGGGAGTGGGGATAGCTGGCACAGAAGTGAATGGTGGGGGTAAAACGGTGACAACTGTACTTGAAGAATAATTAAATAAATAAAAAGCACTAATTAGATTAATAAAGGTTTCACCCTTATAAATCAAGTACTTTCCAAAGTTTTCTTCTACTAAAACCATCGTGGGTGTTAAAATTTCAACATATAAAATTTGGTGGGGAGGAGAGTGGAGGCTAAGACACAACCATTCAGACCACAGCCTGTTCTATAAAGTACAAGAGTATAGCACTTAATTCTCGATTCTTCAAATTAAAAATGCATTTACCCCTGGATGAATACCTTCCCTGTGTTCTCATGATGGTTTCTTACAGTACAGGTGAATGGATACTGCGTAGAGCAACTGGATTAACGCCTTCTCTTACACTGGATAGCTCTTCAGGGCATTGTCTTGGACGAAATAATGTTAGAGCAGCCGTACACGTGCAAAGATGTTGTCAAAATCATTCTTTGTTGGTAGAATAAAAGTGTGGGAAAACTAGGATACTGTGTACTTAGATGAGAATATAGCCTCTTCATTCGAGCTGGATAATCCCAATTAATTTAGAAAACTGAAAGTCTGGGATAGTTGTATAATACATTTTGTTTTGTGTCTCCATAAGAGATTTTGTGTGTTGATATCTAAAACAGGTCATTGGTTTATGCAATATTATTTCATCAAAAGAGGCAAAATAATTTATTTGTATTGCTATTCTGAGTATATATCAGTTCTATTTCATAGTATTGCCTTCATGCCAAAAAATATAAATTATTATTATATCTTACTATCTGTTGGTGATTATTTTATGTCTCTCAATATAGGTGAAGAAGATCATATTGATTAATGAGGTCTAATTAGGTCAAAGAGTATCTGAGACAAGTATCATTCCTTTCCACATGTGTCCACATGTTTTAATCATGCCCTCAAGTCTACATGGTAAGAGTGATGATGAATAACACAAATTTTAACCTCATACTCAAACTTGTATTTAACTGTCCTTTATCCTACTGTACATTAGTTTTTTGGGGGGGTACCAATGCTAAAACCATACCCCACTAAACTAAAGCAAAATCTCTGATGGAGGGGCTCAGACATCTGCCTTTTCTAAAATCCTCCACAGAAAAAAATATATAAAGAACCCATAAAGCCCTGACTGGTGTAGCTCAGTGGATTGAGCGCGGGCCTGCGAACCAAAGAATGGCAGTTCACTTCCCAGTCGGGGCACATGCCGGGGTTGCGGGCCAGTTCCCAGCAGGGGATGCACAAGAGGCAACCATACATTGATATTTCTCTCCTTCTCTCTCTACCTTCCCCTCTAAAGATAAATAAAATCTTTAAAAAAAAGAACCCATAAAATAATTAACAAAAGAGCCAGATATACATACTTATTAATAATTAATTTAAATATAAAGGGACTAACTTCTCTAATCAAAATGTGTAAAGTGGCTGAATGGATACAAAACAAGAATGAATTATATGGTGCGTAATGGGTACTTTCTTTAGCTAAGGACACAGACTGAAAGGGAAAAAATAGAAAAATATTCCATGTAATTGAAAACAAAACAAAACAAAAAAATCTGGGATAGCAATACTTATATCAATCAAAATGGACTTTAGGACAAAGGCTAATACAAGACAAAAAAGAGCCATAATAACTAACAGGCCAATCAAGAGAATATAGTATTGTAAATATGCATACACTCAACAAAGGAGCATTTTGATAAATAAAGCAAGTATTAGCAAGCATACACTGGGAAATGACAATACAATAATAGTAGGCAATTTCATAATGCAATATCATCAATGAATAGAACATCCATGCAGAAAATCCATAAGAAAACATTGGAATTCAAGGACATATTATAGCACATAGACTTAATAGACTTTCTAGAACTTTCCATTCAAAAGCAGAATAATCCACTTTTTTCCTCAAGTGCACATACAATACTTTATTTTTTTAATTTTATTTTTATTTTAAGTTTTGTTCAAGTATTGTTTTCTGTCTTTTACTCCCATCCCAGTCCACTCCCCCAGTGCTCCCCACCTCCCTCCCATTTCCACCCCCCTTAGTTTTTGTCCATGTGTCCTTTATACTTGCTCCTGTGTCCCCTTCCCCTTTTCCCCTGAAATTCCCTCCTCTCTCTCCCTCTGGTCACATACAATACTTTCCAGAATAGATCATATGTCAGGCCATGAAACAGGTCTTATTGAAAGAACTAGAAAGAAACAAACCCTAAAGTTCGTAAGAGGAAAAAATAATAAAAAGTAGAACATAAATAAAAGTAGTAGGAAGTAAGGAGACACTAGAAAAGCTTAATGAAACTAAGAGTGTGTTCTTTCAAAAGACAAAAGTGACAAACCTTTAGCTACACTTATGAAACAGAGATAGAGAAAAGAAAGAGAAGGCTCAAATAAATAATATCAGAAATGAAAGAGAAGATATTACCACTGACACGAGACTGCTATAAACAATACATCCCAACAAATCGTACAATCTAGAAGAAATGAAAAAAATTTCCAGAAACATACAATGACCAATACTAAATTGTGATGAATTATGACCAAACAACTTCATTCATAAATTCTATGAAACATTCATAGAAGAATTAATACCAGTCCTCAAACTCTTTCAAAAAATTAAAGAGCAGGGAACTCCTTCAAACTCATTTATGAGAGCATTACTCTGATACGCAAACCAGATAAACATTCCCCCCTGCCCCCACACACTCACAGAACAAGAGAGACAGAAACAGAGAAAAAGAATTACTGTCCAATACCCCTGGTGAGTAGAAATGAAAATATCAGCTAACCAAATTCAACAATGCATTAAAAGAATCACTCACCATGATCTTTGGGATGTATTCCAATAGTACAAGAGGAGTTTAATATCCCTCATGATACCATCAAAAAACTGATAGGACTAATAAACAAATTCAGTCAAGTTTCAAGTTATGAAGTCAATATACAACAAAATCTGTTCCATTTCTATACACTAATAATGAACTATCAGAAAGAGAAATTAAGAAAATAATCCCAGCCCTGACTGGTATGGCTCAGTCAGTTGGGCATTGTCCTGAAAACCAAAAGGTCATGGGTTCGATTCCTGATCAGTACATATGCCTAGGTTGCCTGTCAGGTCCCTATTTGGGGGCCTGCAAGAAGTAACTGATCGATGTTTCTCCAGCACATCAGTGTTTCTCTCCCATTTTCTCTCTCTCCCTCTCCCTCTCTCTAAAAATAAATAGATACAATCTTTTTAAAAAGAAATAAGAAAATAATTCAATTTATAATAGCATCAGAAATAACAAACATGTAGGAATACATTTAAGCAAGGAGGCAAAAACAATAAGGCATTAAGGAAGTTGAAGAAGATACAAATAAATAGGAAGATATTCTCTGTTCATGGATTGGTAGACTTAATGTCATTAACTTGTCCATACTACCTAAAGCAATCTACAGAATCAGTGCAATTCCTATAAAAACTCCAATGGCAATCTTTACAGAAATAAAAGAAATAATCCTAAAATTTGTAGAGAACTACAAAAAATGCCAAAAGCTCAAAACAATCTTGAAAAAAAAAAAACACAAATAAAGGCATCACACTCCTTGATTTCGAGCTACATTACAAAGCTATAATAATGAAAACAGGATGGTATTGGCATAAAAACAAACACACAAATTAATAACAAATAGAGAACCCAAAAATAAACCCATGCATATATGGTGAATTTATTTATGACAAAAAAGTCAAATGTATACAATGGGAAAAGGATAGTCTCTTTGATAAGTGGTTTTGTGAAAACTCAACAATCACATGCAAAACAGTGAAAAAGTACCACAGTCTTTCTTATACCATGGACAAAATTAACTTAAATTAATGAAAGGCTTGAATGTACTACCTGAATCCATAAAACTCCTAGAAGCAAACCAAGGAAGTAAACTTCTTGACATCAGTCTTGACAATGATATTTGGATTTGCAATAAGGGCAAAGGAAACAAAAGTAAAAATAATCAATTAAGACCATCTCAAACTAAGAAGCCTTTTTAAGCAAAGAAAACCATAAATAAAATGAAAAGGAAACATGTGAAACAGTAGAAAATATTTGTAAATTATATATCTGATAAAGAGTTAATATCCAAAATGTATAAGGAATTCATATAAGTCATTAGTAAAAAAAAATCTATTTAAAAAATGGGTAGAGAATCTCAACCAACAATTTTTTCAGAGGACACATACAAATGGCAAATAGGTACATGAAATTGAGCTCAATGTCATCAATATTGGGGAAATACAAATCAAAACCACAATAAGATATTACCTCATATCTGTTAGAATGGCTATTATCAAAAAGATAAAAAATAATAGTAGAGAGGGCTTGGGGGTGGGCTGGGATGGGAGTAAAAGACAGAAAACTTCACTTGAACAACAATTAAAATAAAATAAAATTTAAAAAAATAAAATAAATAGGCAAGAATATGGAGAAAATTAAACCCTTGTGCACCATTGGTAGGGAATGTAACTTGGTACAGACTCTGTGAAAAGCAGTATGGAGTTTCCTCAAAAAAATTAAAAATATAACTGCCATTTGATCCATCAATACCACTTCTGGGTACTTATAAAAAATTAAAAAATAATTTGAAAAATCATTTTCATCCTCATGTTCACCACAGCATTATTTCTAATAGGCAAAACATGGAAACACCCTAAGTGTCCACTGACAGATGTATGGATAAAAAATTGTGGTGCATATATATAAAACGGGATATTATTCAGCCATAAAAGAATGAAATCCTGCCATTTGCAACAATATGGATGGATCTTAAGGATATTATGCTATGTGAAATAAGTCAGATAGCAAAACAAATGCTGTTTGTTTTCTCATTGTTGTTCAAGTACAGTTGTCTCCATTTTCCCCCATGACTCCCCCCACCCCAGCCGTCACCACCTCCCACCCTCTGTCCTACTGCCCCTTTGGTTTTGTCCATGTGTCCTTTATAGATGCTCCTGAAAACCTTTCCCCCTTGTCCCCCCATTATCCCCTCCCACCTCCCTTCTGGTTACTGTCAGTTTGTTCTTAATTTAAATATCTCTGGTTCTATTTTGCTTGCTTGCTTGTTTTGTAGATTAGGTTCCATTTATAGATGAGATCATATGGTATTTGTCTCTCATTGCCTAGCTTATTTCACTTATTTATAGAAACTTAAAAAACTGAAAAACAAATAGATACAGAGGACAGATTGGTGGTTGTCAGAAGCAGGGGGTGGAAAGTTGGTGAAATAATTCAATGTGATAAAAAGGTAAAGCCCTACTACCCTTAAAAAGGAAAGCTAATTTTATTTACATATGTAATTACAGAAAAATAGGGAAAATATATGTAAGTTCTAAAATAGTAGAAGCTAAACATATAGAATGAGGAAAATCGCTGAATTAATATAAAAGAAGTTGGAATGGTAACAAAAAGAAAAATATAAAATATGGGACAAATATTTTATTTGTCCTTATATAATACTTATTTGGACCAGGAACTTATGCAGAAACTACAAATACAAAAATAGAAAATAAGGTAACTGATATAGATCCAAATATACCAATAGTTCAGTAAGTAGTCATGAACTAAATGCTTCTTTTAAGAGATCATTTATGTCCAGAAATTAAAAATCACTTCCAAATAATACATGGATCAATAAAAATAGAAAGTATTTAGAAACCTTGCCAATGATACCTTGGACAAGGGTTTAATCTCCAAAATATATAAAGAACTCATATGACTCCATACCAGGAAGATAAACAACCCAATTAAAAATAGACAAAACCTAAACAGACACTGCTCTAAGGAGGACATAGAGAGGGCCCAGAGACAAATGAAAGGATGCTCAGCAGCACTAACTATCAGAGAGATGCAAATTAAAATAACAATGAGGTGCCACTCCATCTCAATCAAAATGGCTATCATAAACAAATCAACAAACAACAAGTGCTGGTGAGGTAGAGAAAAGGGAATCCTGGAGTACTGTTGGTGGGTGCATCCACTGTGGAAAACAGTATGGAATTTCCTCAAAACACTAAAAATGGAACTGCCTATTGACCCAGCAATTCCTCTGCTAGGATTATACCGTAAGAACCCTGAAACACCAATTCAAAAGAATCTAGGCAGCCCAATGTCCATAGCAGTGCAATTTACAATGGCCAAGTGCTGGAAACAGCTTAAGTGCCCATCAGTAAATGAGTGGATCAAAAAAACTGTGGTCCATTTACACAATGGAATACCACACAGCAGAAAGAAAAAAGGAGCTCCTATCCTTCACCACAGCATGGATGGATCTGGAGAGCATTGTGCTAAGTGAAATAAGCCTGGCAATGAAAGATGGATACCATATGATCTCATGTATAATTGGTACCTAATTAACAAAACCAACAAAATGAGCAAAATAGAACAGAGACATGAAAGTAAAGAACAAACTGACAGTGACCAGAAGGGAAGGGGGAAGGAGGTGATGAGGGAAAGAAGGGAAAGGTCTTCAAGGGAAATGTATACAAGACCCATGGACACAGCCAAAGGAGGAGTGTGTATTGAATGTGAGAGGTGGGTGTGGGTAGTGGCAGAGAGAAAGCAGGGAAATGGGGACAACTGTCACTGTACAACAATGAAAAAATTAAAGGAAAAATTCTACAAAAAAACAAGGATTAAAGCTAATCAAAAACTCAAAAAATATATATAGTATGCCACCATGTGTAGATGGTGACTAAAATACTGCCTTTAGGAAAATTTATAGCCTCAAGTAATTTTTCTAGAAAAGAACAGAGAGTAAACAATGCAAAACAGTACCTTGTGACAAATTAGAAGTAGAGCAAAACGAGCTCAAAGAATGTAAGATATAAGAAATAATGAGGATAGGAGCAGAAATTTGTGATTTTGTTTTTTTAATTAAATTTACACTCGAGAGGATCAACAAAGCCAAACTTTGTTTCTTTGAAAAGATGAGTAAATGACAAATCTTAGTGAAATCTGATAACACAGAAGAGAGAGGAAGCATAATGCCAGCATGAAAAAGGAGATAGCATTGCAGGTGTAACCAAAATTGGAAAAAGTAAAAATACTATGTATAGTTTCATGACCAAAATTTGATGACTTAGATGAAATGTAGGGGGGAAATAATGATATTTACTCACAAAGAAATAGGCCAACTGAGTGTTCACAATCATTATACGTTTTGACTCAGTAGTCAAACATCTTCCCTGAAAGAAAGTGACAGACCGGCCTCTGCCTTTCCTTCCCTTGCAGTGGACCCTCAGTGGTCCTGCGTGCACATGGTGTTCTAAAAGATAGAAGTCAGCTGTACAGTAGCATTGGAATTTATGGGAAAATTCCATTTTTATTTCATGAAGTCACTAAAGATTGGGGGTTTCATTTATTGGAAAAATAAACCCAAGTCTTGCTTAAGCTACTGATATTTCAGTTTCTATTTCACGTAATAATTCGACCTCTTTGTGAAACACCAGTAGTATAGGTGACCACATGGTGACACAGAAGCTCAACACTATTTTCAGGGACCCACATTCCTTGTTAGAGTTCTGCTTTTAAGTGGTTTTTGTTCTCATGTTTGCAAGATGGCAGCCAGTGTTCTAGCAGTCATATCTTCATCTCAGACATAAAGAAAAGGAAACATACAGGACAAAAGGACAATACAGACAAGCCAAAGAGTCAATTCTCCTTTAATGAGAATTTGAGGAAATCCCATACAAAAGTCGACTTTCACTTAAAATACAATGGCCTGAGCTCTGTCATGTATCTGCTTGGAAGACACAGATCTGCTCTATTTAAGTTGGGCATATTTTACATGCAAGGAAAGTCGTGGTTATTAATATAAAGAAGGGGAGGATGAATTCTAGAGAGGCCAATTAACAGTCTATGCCAAATGACACTAACACATTTGAAAATGTGTGAAAAAAGTCTTTTAAAAAGAACCATATGTTAATCATCTTTGCATCATCAGTAATTGGCACACACTAAAAACAAAATATGTGATAATTTTATCTATTGTATTAAGGAAGTTAACAGCAGCAGAAGCACTACACTGAAGATACTGTATTCAACCCATGACATTTATTTTCTAATACTATTTATCTCTTATGATATCAGAAAGGTCTATATATATTCAATTCTGGATTTTAATACATTTCATATTTAGTCTTAGCTGAGCAACATAAGGCAAGCTACAGAACCTGAGTTTCATTTTTCTCACCTACAAAAACCGGTGTGATGAGACCTAACTAAAAGGGCTGTTGAAATGATTAAATATGACAATATGTATAAAGTGCTTAAAAATGCCTGAGATGTGGTCATGCTAAGTAATGGATGTAATTTACTTTAAGCATTATTCCCATATCAGAAAGCAGGAGATATTTAGCTTTCTCTACTCATTTTTGACTCATTTTGACTAAAAACACATTTAACTATCATTATTACAAAAACTATATAGGTGAGTAAAATATCCATTTTTCATCTTTGATAAAGATTTTTATACTAAAATGAAGACTAGCTTTGGGAGTCATTTTCCCACATTTATTCCTCCAGACAGAAGCCAATTAAATACTAGAAACTGAGAGTGAAATATATGATTGAGATATATATAGACATATATGTATATGAACATAGAAATAACAAAACCACAGATAAGTATTATTCTTTAACTGTATCTACTGTGAGAAAAATTCACATATATTTTTAATTTAAGTCACACATGCTCCATTTAAGCTTATTTGCTTTTTGTGAATTCTCAGTGGAGGTCATAAACAGGTGCTCTCATTGAAAGAGAAAAAAAACAAAAATATCGTATGGCTAAAACAAGAAATATTTGTATTATAATGACCTTAATTTTGTATACAAAGAGTTGAATACCAAATTAGTAGGAATGCAATAGCTATCTGCCAATTATACTTAATTTTTTAAAAAGCCTTATTATACAGAGAACAGACTGACAGCAGTCAGTGGTCAGGGGGGCTGGGAGGCTGGGTGCAAAGGATGAAAGGGTTAAAAGACAAAGAAAACTCCTAGACACAGACAATAGTGTGCTGATTGCCAGAGGGAAAGAGCGGGGTGGTAGAAGACGGGGAAGGGTGGCTGAATGGTGACGGAAGCAGACTTGACTTGGGGTAATGAACACATAATATACAGGCGATGTATTATAGAATTGTACATCTGAAACCTATATAATTTTATCAACCAATGCCTCAATAAATTCAGTTAATTTTTTTCTAGTGGCTTCCCTAGAGTTTGCAATTAACATTTACAAGTAATCCAAACCCATTTTCAAATAAGCCCATATTCCTTCATGTATAGTGTTTCTTATATTAACAAAATAATTTCAATTTCTCCCTTTCATTCCTTGTATCATTGCTGTCATTTGTTTCACTTATGTATAAGCATATACAAGTATATACATGTACATATGTTTACATATGTATATATATACAAAAATAGAAAATAAGGTAGACACAAACATGCTAATAATTTCAGTAAGTGTTCATGAAGTAAATGTTACCATTAAGAGACCATCTATGTTCGGAAATTAAAAATTGCATCTAGAGAATGCATGGCTCAAGGAAAAAATAGAAAATATATATTACATACATGTATATATATATACCTACATATAAGCATACATAATGTAATATATTGTGCAATATTATTTTGAACAGATTATTATCTGTTAGATCAATTAAGAAAAAGAAAAATAAAACTTTTTATCTTACTTTCATTTTTTTAAAAAGGCTTATTTATTGACTTCATAAAAATTCTAAAGTTGCTAAACAAACACCTATAAAAATAGGTTCATGTAGTGGAATGAGTAGATACAATCATTCCTAATAGGGTAAAAGAGTCAGCAATCTTTGAAAACTTATTCATCCTCAACACCCAGGGGATTCTCAGGACATTGAAAAAGAACACAATAATACTGAGTTTCTAATGGCTCAGCAAAGCTGCATACATGAAAACATTGGAACCATAGTTAAATAATTATGGTACACTGCTTAGTGAGCATAAACATAATGGCAGTGCTTCACAGCTTCTAAAGATTTTTTGTCACACTTTTACAAAGAATGAAGGAGAATTTTATGTATAGTTTAGGAATTATGATTCACCATTTAATTTATATATTTGCCTACTGCCATAAAATCAAGGTAATCAATTTAGCTTTTGACAATATAATCTACTTTCCATATTCTTGCATATTTTTTCCAGAATTCATTTTATATTAATTGAAATCCATATGATTAATCACATGAGATCCCTGCACACTTGCTCGCTTTCGAAACATCTCCAGTAAAAGAACATGCTTGTCCTTGGGTGTTTGTTTCTTGAAGTTGTAGGTAATTTCATTCCTAATGCTTTTTAATGGAATTAGTGAAAAAAAAAGACTAGTGTCCAGTTAAAGATGAGAAAAAAATTAAGAAGATTTTTTTAGAGCGATGCCTATAAAAAAAAGACCTAGAGAAAGGGAGAAAAATTCATGAAAAAACAAGATGAAAAACAAGAGAAAAATTCATGAAAAAAAAAAAGACATTTCCTAGACGAAATATCTAGGAAAGGTCTTGCCTATAGGATATGAAGAAGGAGTTGTAGCAGCAAAGAAAATGAATAAAGAGAGAAACATACAGCAAAATTACATTGAATATTTCTCTATGAGTTTTAACTTCAGAGAATGAAGGTAGCCAGACTGTACAGAATTTACAGTTTTAGAATGGAGTAGAGTACACAGAATTAAATATGAATAGATTATTAAAGGTGCTTTGAGTATACAAGAACAGAATATAGACATCAGTCCAGTTCAAAGAAGAAGAAACTGGAACTGTTGGAAGAATCCTAGAGGTCATGGTCATAGACGAGAGTAGGTTTGAAAGGAAAGGTGAAGTCAGAGCAGTGATGACAACTGTAGAGAAGCATTGGAAACACAGAATTTTTACCCAGATGGAAAAGAGGCAGAAAAGTTTATCCACTCATCAGATAACTTTTGTTCTTTGACACTTGGCAGTAAAAATATCATTTTTTGAACAAATATAATTGCACAAACATATCTTAATTCATCAATTCTTTATACCGAAAAGTATTTTAAAAATAAGTCTTCTAGAGCCATCAGTAAAGCAAGAAGTCATG
Source organism: Carollia perspicillata (assembly GCA_004027735.1). NCBI lineage: Eukaryota > Metazoa > Chordata > Mammalia > Chiroptera > Phyllostomidae > Carollia > Carollia perspicillata. The sequence continues at coordinate 4,035 of PVKM010018831.1, read as the reverse complement.
TTTGAAATTTGGAAAGGAATAATAGAATACATGAGCTTAATTAATAGATCCTTTAAATGTGTTTGTATATGTACACACATGCACACACAAATATATACAAAGGAATACCCTTTAAATAGAATTATCTTCTGGAGGGTGGTTCATTTGCAGTATAGGCTTCCCATGCTAGGTGAATGTTCTGGGAACCCATCGTATCAGTGTACCAGCTGGTGTTGTTGTGAAAGGCTAGGCTCAGCTTCAGTGAATTTTTTTGAAGACTCTTTTCAACGCATTTGCCCCTTTCATGACGGGTGATTTACAGCACAGCTGCCCACACTGTGCTGAGTGTTCAGCAGGTTTGACCAAAAATGACATGACCCCCATGCCCCTCCTTCCCTCTGCACCCAAACTCATCTCAAGAGACTATTTTTCCTTTGTTTGGTTGTTTCTCAAGATGAAAAATGTCCTCAAAGAGAAATGTTTTCCTGATGTGGAAGAAGTGAAACAAAAAAACAGCAGAAGCACTAAAAGGCATCAAAATTGACAAGTTCAAAACCCATTTTGAGCAGTGGAAAAACCATCTCCATAGATGTATTGCATCAAATGGAGAGCACTTTGAAAGTGACTGAACTTTAAACATGTAAGAATAAATATACATTTTTTAATAAATAAATTCCATTCTTGGGAGGAATTCATGTGTCTCCCTATATCTCATTTGAACCATTGCTGAATGTGCTCGTTTTACTTGTTGAAATGTTTAACCTTAAATTTCAAGGGTGATAATTTGGAGAAAGCGTACTTGCCTAAAACAGCTCTCATTCTGTTGACACCTAAATATATAACCTTAATTAATTTAACTAAAGAATCTCCAGATTTCTACTTGTAAAAGTGGAATATAATAGAATTCAAGATTCATTTTATATATTAAATTTCATTTTGTTCTCAGAGTTTTACTTTTAAACATCTCAAAAAATTAAGGCCTACATTCAAAGTTGCCTTTGTACTTAGCACAGTCAGTATGAATGCATGTTTTTAAACTCACAGTAACCTTTCTTAATCATACACTTTAAGGAAGCCTTCAGAAGCGATGACATATCACACTGCCTTTTATATTTATTGGACATAAAGTTGTAGCTTGCATTAAATGCTCTTAAGGGCATTAATGCAGGCATAGCATTTTTTTCAGGGCGTCACATACAATTTTTGTGCAGTGGATAATATATGTAGCAACTAAAAATATAAACCACCTGTTGTTCAGATTTTCACTGCTGAGAGTACTGCATTGTTTAGCTTTTTCTACAGTGTGCTGTGTGTGTCAATATTGATTTCAGAAAAAGTAATAAAGGATCCTGTCAAAATAAAATTAAAACCTAAGGCAATTTACTTTGCTGAAGGGGGTCAGCTTTAATAACCATCACCATCTTACCAGAACCGCTGTGAAATTTCATTAACACTGTACTCCAGTCAAATATCAGCGAGGTTTACAATTACTACTTGATTATATGTCTGTATAGATCATTAGGCACAAGTCTCCTTTTTGTGCCCTGTATTGTTCTGCGCATGGGGTTTCTTTTCAATTCAGTGGAAACTCTATTCGGAGAAAGAAAATGATAAAGAAACGTTGGTACTGAAACTGTTCCTCAACTCTGCACAAAATTACTGAACGCGTTGCAATTTCAGGACATTTGGTGTTTTAATCTATTCACCCTTCTTAAATTGGGCATCTGACTTGAATCAAAACAGAGTAATTATATATGTAAATGTAAAGAAAAGAAGAAATATGCAGGAGTGTGGGAGACTCAAGTTAATGTACCAGAAAGAACATGAAACTGCTTTTTTTCCTAGCTCTGAGATGGAGGACACTCTCAACTGCACGTATTGTTGATCGATACATGTTGATCCATCCAATGCCTTAGAGAACAAACTTGAATGGACACAAAATGACAAAAGTTGAAGTGGTGAGAAGTGAAAACATGTGATCCTGCTCATTCCATAGGTTGACGTTACTATGTAATTCCTTTCACTACAGACTGGAATATTTTTTGTAAAATTTTGGGTGAAATTGTCTTACAAGTTTTTGTTTTATGCTTCACAGAATAATATTGTATTGCACAATATCCAAAAACAGACCAACTCAACACCGGATGCTTTTGAGTAATAATAATTCATCGAGTTGAAGTTTCAGTATGCTTACAGGTATGTGTATTTCAAAGACAAGCTATAAATTACCTTATAGATGTGTAAATAATACAAAGTTCCTTGACCTATACCAGCATTGAGAGGTAAAATTAAAAGTAAGGGTAGACATCTGTCAATCACCCAGGCCTGTAACCCACAGGCTTTCGATACAGGCTTGAAGTCAACCCTAACCAGGTGGGCAGTATGTAGAAGGCCGTGTTCACCAATGGGTGGTTTCTAGATAATCACGTAGCATTAATTCCAATGTCTAGCATCCATCAGACCTCACAAAGTCTGTGAAGAACAATGTTTCTCATTAATCACGTCTTGAATCTCATTCCGTTGTTCATTTATACTTTACCTTTTCTCTATGAGGGGGATCTTGCGTTGACCGCTCACAATCAGGGTTAATCCCTTCGCAGCCCTTGGTCTGGTAGGTTCAGGCCTGGTGCTACCTACTAATCTCTTAGGCTTCAGCTGGAGGTCATTTACAAGCAGCTGAATCGCCTTCCTTTTGTCCTAATACCATTTGTCTATATTTGCCCTGTGATCTATCATTGCTACCTACAGTTTATTTGAGTATATTGATTAAAAGCTCAAAATTCAGAGTAAAATAGATCTTGTTTCAAATCTAGGCCCTGTCTCCTGTTAACGGTAGGTAATTTTATTTCTCTGACTCTCAGATTTCTTATTAAAATAAGGATAATAGTTTCTACCTCATAGAATTTTTAATAATTTGAACAGACAATATGTCTAAATGGTCCAAATATCATACTATGTAGTGAATACTTGGTAACTGTGAGAAACAATAACTATGTTCTCATCTTATCAGACACATAGACTATCATGATTATTCCAGACTAACATGGAAGCTGGGTTCCTCCTTGGATATTGTAAAATACATGAGCAAACATTCTCAACAGTTCCAGTTCCACAGCTGGACCCAGTTGTCTTTCCTTGTCCTTGAAAGCTGACAGTAACAAGAATTATGGTATCTTCCTACCCTAAAAGTTTTGCCTGCCTCAAACATTCTCTTGGTGGCTTCAGGGGGAAAATACCTATTCTGTGGCTTAACATCTGCAATTAGCAAGAGTTGCCTCTGTTACTGTTACTGTTTTAATATGGACACATTGGAGCTGATGGAGTTGTAAATACTGACCTTTACTTCACCCACCCATCCATGCTGTGTGCGACAGACTTGGAGATGAGCACAGGGCTCACAGAGCATTAAAATGATTGGATTAAGTTTCCTAAAGGGTGAATTTATCCTTTCAGTTTTGGGATCAGTCTCTTCTCAACAAACACCATATTAGGGGCTGGGTTATATTTTCATGGTACAATTTTAGTGTCCTATATATAGAACTCTCACTTTAGTGTTTTCTCTCTAATAACGGCAGCCAGTGACCAAATCAGAGGCCAAGTACTTCTGCAGTCTTACTTCAAATGGATCCCCCAACAAGCAGGGAAGTGAGTGTGAAAACACAATGTCTGTAATTAAATCCTGGACTATTATTTATTAGTTGGGTCAATTTGGTTGTGCTCTTTTAGCTTCTCTGAACCTAAACAGCCTAATTATCAAAACTGGAATAAACTATTTTGGCCATTACATGACATAATATTATATTACTTGTCCTAGAGCCTGAAATATAATAACTAAGAAATAGAAACTGGCATTATCATTATTATGAATATTACTACTACTCCTAATACCTTGGTTTCATTTAGAATATGTCCCAGGCAATGTGATTCATTGCTAAGCAAAACCCTCTACTGTAACTTAATAATACCCTAGGTCTTTCTTGGTTTACAAGAAAAGAATAAGGAAAGAGTTGTTGATACACTATCTTTAATTTCTTATTCCCCATCCAATTTTAACAC
>PVKM010018830.1:0-24729 GCA_004027735.1 Carollia perspicillata | reverse complement strand
GGGTGCGCTCACTGGGCTGGGGCTCCAGGACTTACCAGCTTGTAGTGGCTGCCCATCTTCCCAGGCAGCCCTCCTTCCGCAAGTACTGACCTCCTCTCCTGGGAGGCTGAGGACCCTCCACCCTGGGAGCCAGGCCCATTGGCTCTGGTCACCAGCCCCAGACTCTCCCACACTTAGCCACCTATGTGGTCTGGATCTCAGCTCTGACCCCCCCATACCAACTCTGTAAACACTCCAAGGTTGCTCATGCAGAGAGCCTCAGGGTCTGTTCCTCCAGGGATGGGCACAAGAACTTTCGGGTGGTGCTGGCTCCCAGTCCTGGAGAACTGGTGGTCCATGGCCAGTCTGCATGGGCTCATGTGTCCTTAGAAGCATCCTTTAAATTTTTTTAAAGTGTGAATTTTTTAATAGACAGGAAGGAGCATGTGAACGATACACAGTTTTAAAAAGAACAAGATGACTTCCTGTGTACCTTCTGGCAGGTTAAGGAATTTACCTTCCTCCTTCAGGCCATGCAGGTGTGGGGACCTCAGCTGTGACCCTACCAGGAGATGTGTCAAGGAGCCAAGAAGTGCTAAGCAGTTACCTGGGGAAACCGAGGCCCTGGTTACCTTGGGAGCCAGGACCTCCCAGCCCCTCTTCCCTGGGGTCCTGGGGATAGACACCCTGGGGATTCACTGAGTGGGATGCCTGCCCAGCCTTGGCCAGGAATGGGCAAGGTGAGCTGGCTAAAGGGTTCCTAACGATTCCTCCACAGTCAGGCTGAAGCCCCCAGCACCCAGATCCTCACTCTAGCCTGACCACATAGAGGAAGGGGGCTGGATTTGAGCGTCTCCACCCTGGGGGTCCTTTGGCCAAGCTCAAGGGCACATACAGGGATGCTGAATAGTAGGCCCCCATGGAAGATGGCTACACAGATGAAAGGACAGCTGGAGCCCAGGGGCAGGAGTGGGGATGGAATCCAGATACCTCTGCATCACTGTGGCCTTGGCAAGTAATCAGTCTGCCTGCACCCAGTGTGGCCCCTGCTGCTGGCCCCACTCTTTACGGTGGTTAGGGTTTGGTCTCTGGGGAGAGAATGTCAATGGGGGAGGAGGAGCTGGTTGTGTGGGTCCTAACCCTCAGCTCATCTCAGCTATCTGGAGGGTTGTGGAGCATTTGGTCCCTTTGCCTGTTTCCTGGTCCGTGGATTACAAGGGGGGACCCAGAATAACCCCCCAAAACCAGAATTATCTTGTGGAGGGTGATCTTCTTATAGAACAGGCTCCTCCTGCTAGGTGAGTGTTCTAGGAACCCATTTGTATCAATACACCAGCTGGCATTGTGAGAGGCTGTGTTTGGTTTCAGTGAATTTTTTTTGGACTCAAGGTGTTTGCCCATTTCATGATGGGTGATTTATGAGCTCACATGCCCACACGGTGCTGAGTGTTAAACAGTGTTTGACAAAAATGGCACAACCCCCATGCCTCACCCTCTCTTTTCACCCGATCTCACCCCAAGTGACTTTTTTGTTGTTTCCTGAGTTGAAAAAAGTCCTCAAAGGGAAACATTTTGCTGATGTGGAAGAGGTGAAACAATGGCAGAAGCACTAAAAGGCATCACAACCGATTAGTTCAAAAACTGTTTTGAGTGGTGAAAAAAATGTCTCAATAGGTGTATTGCATCAAATGGAGAGTACTTTGAAGGTGACAGAGGCTTAAACTTACAAGGATAAATACGCAAATTTTAACTAACTCTGTTTTTTGGGGGGTCCCCACTCATATTAGGATTCTCCAGGAAAACAGATCAATAGGGTGTGTGGAGACATGAGGCAAGGTTGATCATGGGAATTAGCTCATGTGGTTTCAGGGCTGAGAAGTCCCATGACCAGCCATCTGCATGCTGGAGACACAAGAGAGGGGACAGGTAAGGCAGTCCCAGTCAGGAGGTAGGAGAACCGGGGGCTCTGAAGTCTGTGGGCAGGCAAGACACACGTATCTGAGGCGAACACCCAGAGAGTGAATTTGCCTGTCCTCTGCCATTTTGTTTTGTGTGGACCCTCAACTGGTTGGATGAGGCCCACCTGCTTTGGTGAAGGCCACCTTCTTTCCTCGGGCCACCTAGTCAAATGTTAATCTCGTCTGGGGCACCCTCACGGACATCTGGAAATGATGCTTTACCCTCCTGGCCCTCCCTCAGCCCAGCCAAGGTGACACATAAGCTAACCATGTCAGCAGTGCTGGGTGAATCTGCCTTTATAACAGGTTCCCTTGATTCAGGTGCTGCTGGTCCAGTGAGCCCTTGGTAGCATGGGGTGGGGATGGACAGGCAGTTAGCCCCTTCTGGCCCCACACCTTAGGATTGGGGGATTCTGCTGGCGAATGTCTGCCCATGCATATGGTGTCTTTGTGGATTGGGATGCAAACTCTGGTGCGTTTAAGGAGTCTACACTTGGGAAGGAAGGGCAGAGGGGGCTCTGGGAGGAGACCCTGAGCACCCCTACCCTCTTGCATCTAAGCCTGGCTCTGTTGCACCCAGCTCTGAGATGGAGGGCATATTGCACCATGGAGAGAGGCCATGTTCTGGGCCCTTGTCATTTCCCTCCTTCCCAGGTCTCTGGGCATCCATCGGTTAGGGCCCAGACCCCCAGCCCTACTCTCTACAAGCCCAGATCCCAGGAGAGACCAGTCCTTGATTCTGTTCTAGTTGGGATAGAAGGCTTGTCCTAGAGTCTTAAGACCCACCGCTCCCACCTTCCACAGAAGAAGAAATCGAGGCCTGAGGACAGAACAGGCTGCCCTGGTGTCCAGTGAGGGCCCTAGGATTGCCATGGTGAGGGGGCAGCTGGGCCCAGGCTGGCCTCTTGTGTTTTCCTTTTTCACACTGAGGCATAATTGCACATGTCTTCAGTGAGCTTTGGAAACGGTACATCTGTGTAAACCCCAGTAAAACCCACACCCCAACAAAGACTAAACACCTCCACCCACAGACCTTTTGCGGTGCCACACTGCCCCTGTATGACATGGCTGGACACTTGGGCAGGCATAAACAAGCTGTGGGACATCTAGGCTGGCTCTATGAGACTTTCACAGCTAGGACACCTTGAATGCAGTGGCTGGTGTGTGGGGCCAGGCTGTGGGTCTCTTCTTACTGGGCCAGAGGCAACAATTTTCCCAGCTTCCATGTTGGCAACTCCTGCACAGGGCTCTGCTTCTGCTGCTCAGCACGGAAGGTGGCTGGGGTTCAGGAAGTAGGGGAGCACAGGGCAGTACCCCTTCCTGTCCCTTAATTACCTTGTCGGGGCGGATGGTTTCACCCCTCCCCAGAGCCCTGTCTGTCCTCTGCCCTCTGCTCTCTCACTTGCAATAAAGCCATTAGCCCTGGAGCCTGCCTCTTTGGGGGCCCTGGGGAAGGGAAAAGTGGCTTGTTCCATCTCCTCCCAGGCCAGATATCTTCTTGGGAAGATCGAGAAATCCCTCTCTCAAATACTGCAAAAGAACCAAGTGGACCCTCAGCTGCAGTTTGTCTGGCCACCTGAAGGGCCTGTGTCTGAGACCAGAACTCCCAGGAATCTGGCTGTGTGCTGCTGCATAAGGGGACAGGGTTGAGGGGGTAGAGGTGCTCCACCCGGAGGCCTGCTGGAGTAGGGAGTCTCCAGGAATGGGGCTGGGGGTGCAGCCAGGTCAGTGAGGGTCAGCACAGAGCAGGGAACAGCTCCACATGTGGGGAAGACAGTGTGGGTGAGCTACCATTGCTGGACTTTCAACACTAGGCCTGGCATCAGGTGAGGCTTGTTCAAGGTGAACCAGAACTCAGATTCCACCATTTCTTGTGTGGGAAAAAGTCACATGGGAGAGACGTGTTGAAGAGGACAGCTGGCGTGGCTTCCTTTTGTCCTTGGAGAATGCCTGGGTATGCCCTGTTTGGTGAAGGGGCTGTGTAGACAAAGGGGCAGTGTTGTCCTCTGGATGAGGGCCCACACAGGGATGTGGTGAGGGCATGCTGGGGACAGCAATGCCAGTGAAGTTGGGAACTTGACAGGCAGGAGGAGCCCCAGTGACTTGCAGGCTTGCCCTGGTGGTTCCTGCAGTGTGGCCAGGGAGGGGCTGGAGGACATGTGGCCAGCAGGAAAAAGTTGACCAGGGTGTGGAGCTGTGGCACCCAGCAAGATGGGGGTGGGGAGAGAGGAAGGGGCTGGGCCCCCATGGGTGAGGGGGTGACTCAGAATATGAGGGGTATGGCCATAGGCTCCACCTGGACAAAGCTGTCTTCTTGGGACCCACCCCCAGGTAGGAGGGGGCTGGAGTCTGTCCCTTTCTTGGGGCCTCTTCCTCTTTCCAGCCCCGAGGACAGAGAGGACTCTCCCTGGGCTGGGCGGTATTGAACACACATGAGGTTATGAAAACACCAGGAGAGGGAACAGTTGGTCCCCGTTCTGGGTTCTGTGACCTGGTGACAAGTTCCGCAAACCTTAGTGGCTTAAAACAACAGACCTTATTTGTGTATGCTGTCTCATGGATTCTGGAGGGTTAGGGCCTGGGGCTTCCGAGTAGCATGTACTGGCCTGAGGTCTCGCATGAGGTGCAGCTAAACAGCAGCAGTGCCTGGCTTTCTACCACAGGCCTTGCAGTGGGTAGAGCTGTGTCTCCCACAAGTCCTGTCTACCTGGACTGTGGTGTTATGGGAAATGGGGTCCTTGCAGATGTAATCAAGGTAAGGATGGAGATGAAATGACCCTGGATTAGGTCAGCCCCTCAATCCAATGACATGTCTTTTTAAAAATTTTTTTAAATTTATTGATTAGAGAGAGAAAATCTTTTTTTAATTTTTAATTTATTTTTAGAGAGGGGGGAAGGGAAGGAGAAAGAAGGAGAGACACATCAATGTGTGGTTGCCTCTCACATAACTCCTACTGGGGACCTGGCCCGCAACCTAGGCGTGTGCCCTAACTGGAAATTGAACTGGTGACCCTTTGGTTTGCAGGCCAGCACTCAATTCATGAGCCACACCAGCCAGGGCTCATTGGTTGATTCTTGTATGTGCCCTGATCAGGGATCAAACCCACAACCTTGATGTATTGGGATGATACTTTAACCAACTGAGCTGCCCGGCCAGGGCTAATGACATGTCTTTATAGAGAAAGGAAGGGGAGATCAGAAACACAGACATGGAGAGATGGCCATATGATGACAGTGGTAGAGATGGGGTGATGTGGTACCCCCAGAGATACCTGGGGTACCAGCAGCTGGACAGGGCAGGAAGGACCTTTCCCTGGAGCCTTCAGAGGGAGGGCAGCCCTGTGACACCTGTTCGACCTGTGGCCCCCCGACCTGGGAGAGAGCACACACCTGTTGTTTCAAGCCCTCACATTTGTAGCCCTTGGCTGTGGCTGCCCTGGGACCTCATACAGGCTTCTGCACTCACTTGGCTGGTGCCTAGGCTGAAAGGTTGCCCCCCACCTGACCATAACCTTCTCTCTCCTCTGTGCCTGCCTGGGTATTGTCTGCACGCAGTGGCCTTAGGGAAGCCAATGGCTTGTAAGTGGGCCCTGGGCATGTCCCTGGCTCTGACCATCACCCTTCACAGCCAGTCCCCCTACAACCCCAGCAGGACTAGGGGAAGGCCCACGGCAGCTGGTGTTAATACTGGAGGACACTCATCATGCCACTTCCCTCACTCATTGCCCCTGTGGGTCTCCAAAGTCCTGTGTCTGGAGGAAGCCAGTGTGGAGAAGGTTGACCCTGCAATGGCAATGGCAGTTACTGCAAAGCTGACTTGGGAAAAGTCGGCAGCTGTGGGGCAGGGCTCCTGGGCTGCCACAGTCCCCCAGTGGCCCAGACCAGGTGCACCTGTCTTCAGAACCAGGAGTTAGGACATGGACTCTCAAGGATCCATGTGAGTCTTGCTAACTGTCCGTGGCACCAGGCCCAGTCACCTGGACAACATGCGGATCGGAGTCCAGGTCAAGGGGTCAGGTGCCCTGGTGTTCCTGGTACCTAGCAAGTGGTCCTGTCAGAAGCCCCATGGGTCCCACCCCTGGTCTCCCCAATGAGAAGCCCCCTCCCCACTGTGCCCACAGCCCTCTGTTGACAGGTCCCTCTCTTTCCAGTTGGCAGATTCAAGCACACTAGCCCCTAGCTTCTCAGCTCTGCCCCTCCAGGTGAGCTCCCTCCCTTGTCAGACCTGTCAGCCCCTGGGTGCCCCCCATCTAAAACAGCCCTCCTCACCCTCTGCCCTTCGCCTGCCTTCTCTATTGCACAGGACACATGATGCATTCCTTTGTTTCATTGTGTCTGCCTATCTCCTGCCACCTGGCAGGGCCTTGGCAGTGGACCACAGACACTATGCCCTGTGGGTGATTCCAGGACAGATGACTGGATAGAGAGCAGGGTGGGTCTCAGGGGACAGCCAGCAGGCCCAGTCAGGGGTCCCACAGACTGGACAGGCAGCCTCGGGCCTTTGGGGGCCTCTTGGGTGTGTCCCAGCCAGTAAGGCCAGACAGGCTTGCTGTTGCCACATGAGGCACCACTGTCCTTCGGAAGGAGACTGGGGCGGAGGTGGTCAGGTGGGGGCGCTCCTGTCCAGGCCACGGCTGCCAGGCTGGGAGCCCTAGCACTTTACTGGAAACCCACTTCCTGCCCAGCCCTACTCTGCTGTCACACCTTCCACCTAACTGGAGCCCTTCAGAGCTTCGAGGTTGATTAAAAAGCCCAGTGAAGGATCATGGCATCCTGGTGTCTGCTGCCAGCGCTTGCTTCCATGCACCCTGACCCAAGTCCCAGAGGGGCCTCCTCCTGTCCCTCCTCCTGGGCAGGGTCCTCTGTGCCAAGTGCTGTAGGCCACCTCCAGCTCTGGTCTCTTCACTGGGTCATGTCATTGAGAGCTCACTGTCCCCACCAGGGGCGGGCAGGGCAGATACCATTCCAACTCCAGGCCCCACACCTCTACCTGCCGACCCATCTGGGTACTCAAACTTGGGGAGCCCTTTTTTAGGGGGAGTCTCCAGCTTCCCCCTCACCCTTGCAGGTTGTTGCCTCCAGCACCCCTGTTAGGACCGTTTGTGAGGGGTGGGCAGGGTGCCTGGTAACCCAGGTGCATTCAAGGTGGGCGGCAAGGAGAGGGTAGGCGGTGTGCAGCTTACCATCTGAGAAGCCAGGGCATTGTGGTCTTTCAGCCAAACGTTCAAAGGCCTCCTGTTCAGGGCCTGGCCACAGAGAGGGACACTCAAGCCAGCCAGAGGGGCCAAGTGAGTGACAAAAAGGGACCTGTTCTGAGCCTCAGGGAGACAACGGCAAAGGGAGCTGGACTCAGGGCCAGAGCCCAAGCAGGTGGCCAGGTTGCTGAGGAGGCTGGGGCAGCCAGCCCTTGAGTTGCTTCTGTTCTAGAAAGTATCCCTCCTTAACTGGGCTAATAAAGAATCTAAAAAGAACACACCCAACAGTGAAATAGACAAGCTGGATACCACTGTGCGCTGGGGGCTGGTTGGGTCAGGTGTTGGCTATGTTACTGCCTGCCCAGTGTGCTAGGTACAAGCTGTGGGGGAAACCCAAGGAGTCCTCTGATCCTATTCCAGGGCCTAGGAGTATCCTCATGCTCCCCAATCCAGGGGCCTGCTTGGGGACCCCAGGCCCTCACAGGATGGAACACAAGAAGTTGACATGCCCCTCTCTAGCTGAGGGAACATATCAGAGTGGATGGTGGCCTGTCACATATCACATGTCAGCCCAGCTGGGATGCAGACCCTAGATCCTGTGGGACTAGGCTGGCTCAGCTCACTGTTGAGGGTCAGCCCAGGGAAGGGGCTAGACCCAGGGTCAGGAGCACATCTCTTCTCCCTGCCCACGGCAGGACAGGTCCTGTGATGGAGAGGCAGAGGGTTTGTCTGAGCCACCTGTAAGTGTGTCTCAGCCTGAGGCCTCCCACCTGCGCAGTGTGTGACCCTGCCTGTAGCGTGCTCCCCTGTATCGTCTCCATCTGTATCCCCACCTGCCGTGTCCTCCCTCTCCTGTAGACTCCCCATCTGTGTCATCTCCCCCTGCATTGTTCCAACCTGTATGGTTCCTACCTGATGTGTCCCCACCTATATTGTCTGTCCCCATTATGTCTTCTCTACCTGCATTGTCCTCACCCACAATGTATCCACCCGCATCTGCATTATCCCCACCTGCAGTGTCCCCACCTCTGTTGTTCCCACCTGTATGGTCTCCACCTGCAGAGTTACTGCCTGCAATGTTCTCACCTGAGTTCCTACCATATTTGTTACCATCATAGCTCTTCAGGAGCTAGGCTGTGCCCTTGCTGCTTGGAGAGGAGGTGGAGGTTGTCCCCAGGTAGGTTGAACTATCTCCGGGTAGAGGCCACATTACCCTCCTGGTCTGAGCAGGTAAATGCTGGGCTTGAGCCCCACTGGCTTCCCTACATTGGCTGAGGGCTGGGGTGTCTGCCCTCCCCATTGGAGGGGCTAGAACTGTCCACACTCCACCCCTCCTTCCAGGAGTAGCTGTCACACAAGTGCAGATAAGGCTGTGGTTTGCTGGGCAGCTCCTGGGTAACCCAACAGGCAGCTAGCACTCCATGAGTGGGAGACTCAGAGCTCAGAAGCTTAGGTGTGGGTTGGGGGCCAGGGAGCTGCTGCTGCACTTCTAGGAGTGTCCAGGATCTTGGGCAACATCCTTATAGGCAGGCTCTCTGGAGGCAGGCAAAGGGCAGGCTGAATCTCCATCCTGCCCCAGACCCACTCTGGCCCCCCAGGCTGACCCGTGACCTCAGGCTGCCCCTGCTCCTATTCCAGGTAGCACCTATGCTAGACACAACCCCTCCCTGGTTGTGCTCTCAGGGCAGGAGAGACCCATCACACAGACCCTGTCCTCAATTTACTGTTGACTTGGAGACTGGGGCAAGGCCTAGTCCTCTCTTGATCTCAGTTTTCCTGTTTGCAAAGTGACCAGATGCTGTGCTGTCATCCTGAGACTCAGATGACCTTCTTCACGGCCACTTTCTGGGGTGCCAGGGCATGGCTCCTAGGTGAGCATGTACACCTGGCGTGGCTGCAGGGCCAGCCCATGTTTGAGGTCACACCTTGCAGGGTTGGCCCCTCCCGAGTGCCCCCAACCTCTCCCAAATCTCCCCCCATAACAGAGAGTGTTCCTCTGAAGGGCTCTGGGGGGTCACTGACCTGGCTTGTTCAGCCTGTTCTGCACAAGGGCTAGGGAGGGTAGATCTATTGGCGGTGGGACTGGAGGTAGGGCGAGAGCTGGCCCCTGCAGAAGAGCCAGGTATGGGCTTGGCACCAGAGCCCCTCCCCGCACCATGCGTGTGTGCATGTGCAGACACACCCAGAGCTTCTCCTGTGCAGCCCAAGTGCCCTGTGTGGGCCCTTGAGTTATGGCTGGTACTGGCAATGAGATGGTGAGAAGGCTGTGGCTAGGGGGATAGTGGGAGGTGAAGGAACACAAGAGTGAACTGCAGGTAGGGCTGGAAGGTGTGATGAGAAGTTGTCGAGTGCCCTTGGGCAAGTCATGCTCTAGGGAGGGTCAGTTTCTCAACCTATGCATAGAGGCTCCAATTCAGCCCAGAATGGGACCAGGGTGCAAGGGGCACAGCCTGAGGCATTTCAACTCCATCCTGTGGGCACTGGGGAGTGATGGTTGGTTCTTGAGCAAAGGTGGGGCTGTGCAACCCGTGATCTTAGTTCCTGAGGTTCTGGCTCAGATCTGGATACTGAAAGCACACGTGGGAAGAAGCACGTGTACTCTACAGGACTCCTTCCAAACAGCCTTGCCCTGGGCTCCCAGCCTTGCATCCTGGGGATCTGGGACCTGTTGGGCTGGGCTGCACCAGGCGAGGTAGGGAGATGAACCTCGTGCACAGTGGGCAGCAGGAGGACTTGAGGGGCTGCTGGGGTTCTGTATGGGGCTGCCTGCCTCTCCACCGAGGCCCTTGTCAAGCGAGGGGCAGACAGGTGAGGAAGTCCCTTTCTCCCTCATTGCTGTCTGCTTGTGCCCGGAATTCCATCGTTCACCCTCTTGCATTCTTGTCTTCAGTTCTGTGGATGGCCGCTGGGGTGGGGAGAGGTGTGTGCAGAGAGTCCTGACTTCTGCCAGGACTTGGAGACCATTGAAGGAGGTGACAGGAGCTGTGGTTGGATGCAGAGCACCCCCAGGAAGAAGGCAAGGGCTCTGGTGAGCTATCTGAGCTCCCTTTGGAGGGCCCTCTGCCACAGAAGCCTCACCTCTCCCTGGAAGCCCTCTGGATTGACGGCAGTGCCACCTCCAACCACACCAGCATCCAGCCAGCAGGATTCCAGCTGACCCCGGTCCAGTGAGCCTTCCGGCTGCTGGCCTCAGACTGGGCTTCAGGGAGGAGATCAGCCTCCTCCTTAAGAGGGAGTGAAGGTCCCCCCAGAATGGGGCCTCTGTGTGTGGGAGAGGGTGCTGTCCCTCCCAGCCAGCCATGTTTGGGTGGACGAGTCCTGGTCCTCACACCATAAACACCAATTTGCAGGGCCCAAGAGCCAAATGACTGTTTACTGTAGGCTCCAAGGACTCAAATAAAAAAAAAAAAGAGAGAGAGAGAGGGAGAGACATGAACAAGGAGCCAGCCTGGAGCTAAATATCAATTAGCACCTTCTGACTAGCTACTGTCCCAGCTGCCAGGCTGGGGAGGTGGTGACTCCCAGGCTGGGGCCCTCCCCAGGGCTTCCCTGGTGCCCTGGGCACCCTGCTTGGGCCTCAAAAGTATGGGAGGCCTAAGGGGGCTGGACAGTGGTCGTTGGAGCCAGAGACCCAGTGCCCCATGCTCACCTCCTTCTGGAAGCCCTTCTTGGTGACCCAGTAGGTGGCAAAGGGGCCATTGCCCAACTCTCCAGGATCAAGGTCACAGAGTGGAGTGAAGGGTGGGAGTGTCATTTGTGAGATGCCCCATTGCCCCACTTTTTGGGGTGACAGGGAGGCAGTACATGGGGATGGCCTCACTTACTTGAACTCATACCCTGGAGAGGAGCCTCATCCTGCAGGCTTCAGTTTACTTGTCTTCCAAACCTAAGAACAGGAGAGTTGGCAGGCAGTGCCCACAACCATGGCAGGGGTAGGGTGCCATCCTGTCCCTCTGAGAGATTTGGGTGTCTCCCTGGGAGGTGGTGTGCCATCCAGACTGAGGCTGGATGCCTGGCTTCATGGAGAGGGTGGGGCTCCCACCAGGAAATGGGTGGCAGAGAGCAGGGCTGTGGGGCCTGAGCCAGGGAGTCCGCTGTAGGGGAGAGCTGAGGGCGTGCAGCCACCTCAGGCCACTATGCCAGACCATTATGCCAGGAGAGGCTGTGCCCCCAGACCAGGGCCCAGGGCCAGACTATGTCCCCCAGACCTCAGGGCAGGGCCACGTTCCCCAGACCAGACAGACTCCAGAGCAGGGGCAAAGTTTAGTCCAGTGGGGTCTTGACACCCACTCATCCAACCAGGCTCTGCTTGGTGGGTGGGGGGCAGGGGCCTTCAACATTCGGGCGGGGACTGGAATAGGGTCCTTAGTCCTCTGACTGTTGCCCTTGGTTCCCAGCCCCAGGGAGGAGGTGGGGGTTGCTCAGAGCGTCCCTGAAAGGAGGAAACTAAGGTCCCAGGATCAAGACAGTAGAGGCCAGAGGAGGGCCCTGCCACACCCCTGTGGGACTTCAAAGCTGCTGTTTGGGGAGTGTGAGATTTACAGGGGTGGGGCCAGAGGGGGCCTGGAGCTGGGTGGGGGGCCAACCACCTCCGGGCCTTTAATATGGTTATTCTTTCCCTGTCTCAACTACCTGTGAACAGTCCCACCAGGTCCATTTCCTCCCTCCCAGGGTGGGCAGCACCCGCTATAAACTCCCTGGAGAAGCAGTTGCAGAGGCCACCAGGCTGCTGGCTCTTACCCTTTGAGTGGGGGTTAAGGAGCAGGCTGGGGGCTGGGCGGGGGTCGGGGTTCATGGGAACTTGTAGATAGAACTTGGCAGGTGAGAGGGTAGCCAGCTGGGCTCCAGTGGTGGCTCCGCATGAACATCCAACATCAACAAAAGGCAGGAGAAGAGGGGCCCTGGGGAGACACCCCCTCATCCCTTTTCTTCTTGCACTGGAGGGAAACTGAGACCAGAGAGGGGTGGGGCTTTCTCTAGGACAGCAGACAGTTGAGGGTTTCCTGTCCTTTACTCACATGGGCACTTCCCCAGGCCCTCAAGGGCCTGTCCTGTGGCCGCAGGGCCTGGGTGCCCCATTCTGGCCCTTTTTCTGGTGGGTTTTGCCTCTCTGCACCCTGGAGCCATGCTGGAAGGGATGGGGGCATGCCTTCTAGGTCAGCACTGTCCTGGTGCCTCACCTTGTGGACAGCTGAAGCCATCTCCACAGGGGTCCTCCCCAGCCTGAAGCGGGGCCTCAGGGCCCAGCGCCTAGAGGCCACAGTGGGCCCCTGACATACTGTGTCCTCAGGCCAGTGCTACTCCCTCTCTGGGCCCTGGCCAGACAGATCCTGATGCTGGGGGTTTGCAGTCCTGTGACTCAGAGGTGCGGGGACCAGACAGACAGGACCAAATCGCTACCTTGACCCCCAGGGTGGTCCCATCTTGTCTCCCTTCATAGGCCAGCCCCACCCATGCCCAGCTGGGCTCTTGGGCCCTTTCATCTGCAGAGCCCCTGGCCCCTGGTTCTCAGCAGGTGCCAATTAGCATGGCTCCTGCCCAGCCCTTGACTCAGGTGCTGCATGTCTGTGTTGTCAGCACTGTGACACACCCACAGGTGGCTTGAAGGAGTACCTGTCACACCCACCTGCAGGGCCTGACTCCTGTACAGAGTATTGCCCAGGATGGCCTGGCAGGCTGCGAGAGCCAGGGTCCCTGTGAAGGTGCCCGAACCTGGGGGATAAGGGGATGGCCTCCAGTGCTCCAGCCCTCCCCCCAGCACTGAGTCCTGGGTTCCCTGTTTATATAGCACTGCCTGTAGCCCCTCTGGCTCTGGCTGACCTCTTGGGACCCCAGTTGAGAATGTCTGGTGGTTAATGCAGCCCCGGAGCAGTAGGTGACTCAGCCTGGTGTAGGCCTGTTGGGGAGCAGCAGCCCTGAGCCACTGAGGCTGTGGGCTTAGGGCGGGCTGTAGGGGTGCCAGCTAGGAAGGCCAGCAGGGGGTGCTGGGAGTCCAGAGCTGTGGGTTTGTCCTCTCTCTTCTTGTCCCACTGGGCCCCATCTAGCTCTGTCTTCACTGGCGTGGAGCCTCCAGCAAGGACCCTGTGGCCATAAGAAATGAGGGGGTGCAAGCAAGTGGGGCCTCTGCCCAGGTCCTGTCTTGACGATCAAGGCCATACCCTCATACCACCAGACTTCCTTTTGCTGTCCTCACTGTGATGGGCACCCAACCTATCCACCAGGCTTCTCCCCACATAATCCCACAGCTTTTTCCCAGCACAGGTCGTGCTTGGGAGTAGATATCCCTGCCCCTGCCCTGGGTCTGCACACCCTTATCTAGGACCCCCTGCACTCTGCACACCCCCATCCATGACATCCGTGCCCTACATCCTCACACCCCCTTCCAGGACCCCCTGCTTTGCATCTGTACATACTGTCGAGCCAGCAGTTGCTCTCTGTCAGCAGAGGGTAGCCTTTGCTTCCTGGGCCTTTGGTGGCCCTGATGTTCCAGTGGGAAGGAGTGTTGTGCTCACGTGGGCTCTGGCCAAGTGTGTGTGTTGGGCATGGAGCTGACCTGGGGCAGGTGTGGGCTCCTAGGTAGGGGCCAGGTTGGAGTCTGTGCCCAAGGGCAGTGGTGGGGAGCAGAGGCAGCGGGGGGCTGAAGGACTGAGGGCTGAAGGACTGAGAGGGTCAGTGGGGTGCATGTGCCCAGAGCAGAAGCCAGCCTACACGAAGATCTAGGGGCACTGGGGGGCTCCTCTCAGAAAAAGCTGGAGTGGTGGTGAATGGCATGAGCAGGCTCCACCCCCCAAAGCCACACAGACTCCTCCTCCTCCTCACCCCACAAATGGCTGCATTGGGCCCCCTCTGTCCACCCTCAGCTGGCAGGGGGTTCCTTGTGAGGTCTCCTCCTGCCCCCTACCTACTTCCTTCCAGCAAATGGCCTGTATAGGGCCTGAGCTCTGAGAGGGTGGGGGTTGGGCTTCTGCCTTCAGCTTCCCCTTTATGGTCCTTAACCTCCACCTGTCCCAGCCTGTCCATGCTCTCTCCTCGCTCTCTCCTCAGCTTCCTCCCTCCCTTTTGAGTTTGGCTGGAGACTAGGGCAGGGCTCAAGAGGTGGTGGTGGGGATCTCAGAAAGGCAGAGAGAGGTGCAGGGGGGCTGCACCCAGCTTGAAGAAGCAAAGGTGTGGCCTTGGGATACCCCACACAGGGGCCATGTCCTCAGACACAGAGCCAGCACCGAAATGTCAGCTGACTGTCATGGACATTTGGGGAAGTGGCTTTCGTGTGACTTGGTGCACATCCCACTGCTCCACTGACTTTCGTGGGCCCTCCAACCTGCTCACTGCATTGCACCACCCCTGTAGCAGGCAGGCTTCCTCCTCCTCCCCCACCCCCAGCCTTCTGCTTAGGTCCAGTTTCCTCACCCCAGACCTCAGCACCACTGGTCAGTCCCTCCTCCTTCTCTTGGGATTCTGACCTCTGGAAGCCACCTCTTAGGCCCCAGGAGTCTCTCAGGTGCATGCCGACCATGGGTGTCCCCTGCCCCAGAGGTCACCACTGAGCCAACCTCCATATCTTTCCCAATCCACTATCAGAAATCCAGAACAATCCACAGCATTTGGTTGTTTCTGCTTTTTGTTTTTTGTCTTTTACTTCCCCATTGTTTGGAACTCACAGCTATGGCTAAAATAATTTCTTTCACAGAAAGAAAAGGAAAAAAAAATAACAACACATCTGTTTGTCTAGCTCCAGTGTATGGTAGATATAGCAGCATTGGAAATAAAACTAAAACCAAAAACACAAAATTCAAGACAGGGGAAGGTCTTGTCCTCGGAGGCATGCAGGTCATCCCTGTCTGGCTGGTCTCCTCCCCCAGCCTGGACGGTGGGCCCTTGGGGACTAGGGGACATTTCACAGTGGCAGATTCTGAGTGAGGAGAGGCCTGGCATGGGCGTTGGCTGAGGGGTCCAGAGGCCTGTCCTTCCTGGGTTGGGTGGATGAATCAGAAGGTGGGGGGAGCTGAGTGGCCAGCCAGGTGCTCTGGGACAGTGGCCAGCGTGGCAAGTCTGGCACGCCATCGCTGCAGCAGGAGGACCTGGGGATCAGTCCGAACCACCAGGGCTGGGAGGGGAGACCACCCTCTAGGGGTTGTGGGTCCTCTGCAGTAGCACAAGTGTGGCTGTTCCTACCAAAACATTCCATGCAGCCCCACCCCACCCCAAATGAGCCTCCAAGGCAGGATGATGGAGCTGGGGCAGTGCAGTCCAGCAGGGTGGGCGGACTTGGGGTCTAGGCTGTGGATGAGGAAGGCGGGGGAGGTGCTGAGGACTAGAGGAAGGCCGGGTAGTGCTGGGACAGCAAGCTGGGCAATTCTGCTGTAGATGGGAGGGGGTGTTGGTGAGAGACCCCAGAGGAAGGGAGGGCCCCACAGTGGGGTGTTCTGTCAGCCTAAAAGCAGAGGCGACAGCTGACCAGGCCAACAGTAGGAACTGTCACTGGGAAGAGCCTCTGGGTGTCTGATGTCCCACTCATGACAGCCAGGGCAGAGTCAGGCTTCAGGGCCCAGCCTCCTGCTCGCCTCCGCCTCCAGAACCCCTCTTTCGCCCAGGCCAAGCTGGTTCTTGGGGCTCTGCAAGTTGAGGGCTCTCTCCGTAGGATTCTTGGCCAGGAGCGCTCGCAGAGGCCAGGCTGAGGAAGGCGTGCCACAGCCCTCCCGGCGCCAGAACCTTTCCAGAGTGCCAGACTTGGATGGCCCTGGTCCCCAGACTTAAGAGGAAGAGGTGGGGGACGGGAGTCTCGGCCGCTGGTTTGCCAAGATAGCTGCTCTATGCAGAGAAGGTGGGGTGGATGGAATCTTACAGGTGGGCTGAGTTGGAGGTGGTGGCGGGGCTGAATCCCCTGCTTGGGAGCCCCGCCCCTAGAGAGCACCCGCCCCCACCCAAAAGATACACCATCGGAGCTCCGCCCCATCCTGGGAGGATCTCCGGGAGGATCCCCCCCGCCACCACTGCAGTCTCCTCCCTGCTCTACCCTGGAGGACCAAGCCCAAGCTGGGCGCAGCTACTTGCAGGTGTGCACATCGTAGACGCGCGCGCACTCTTGGCAGCTAACGTAGCAGCACCAGTGGAAGACACAGAGGCACTTCTCCAGGCGCTGTTCCGCGCGCGCGTTGTGCCCGCGGCCGCAGCACAGCAGGTCGCAGCCGTCGATGCCTGGTGAGCTCACGTTGCAGGTGCGGTCGCGCGTGCCGAAGGAGCCGGTCTCGGGATTGGGCTCGCAGAAGTTGGGCGATGCCTCGTAGTAGACCAGGTCGCGCTCCGTGGGCACCTTGAAGTAGGTATAGCGAGGCCTCAGCGTCTCCACCCAGCCACGTGACTCGCGGTGTTTCTCCACCACCATCTCCGAGGCGCTGTCGTACTTGTCCTTGAGGAAGTCGCCGATGGCGCGGAAGTCGGGCTGCGACCACCAGCAGGTCTTTACCTCGCAGCTCCCCGACAGCCCGTGGCACTTGCACTTGAGATGCATGTGACTGGCGATGGCCTGCGGAGGCGCGGGCGGGGGCGTCAGATCAGTGCACACTCTGGTGCGTCTGCACTGGACGATCTCCCAGGACCCGGCTCCTGAACTGCTGCCCCCGCCCCCAGGTGCACCAGGAAAACCCAGCCCATCTGCCTGCTCCAAAAAGCACCTGGGGCTCCCAGGAAGAGCAGGTGTCTTCTCCATGGGCCCGAAGTGCCCGTACCCTCCGTGTGCCTCTCCCGGCCAATCCAAAGCCCCGGGAGGGGGGCGGGGCCTGGAGCCTCCCAGCTTTACCGTAGGCTGGGTCCAATTCTTTAGCATCTATGACAGAGTGAAGGCAGCCAGGCTGTAAGGTTCTGATGTCAGTGCAGGCTGGAAGGGGGAAGGCCTACAGGTTACTTCTGACCTGTAGAACCCAAGACCTCGGCCAACATGTGTATGTGGGCTGGTAGCAAGGTTGAGGGCTACCTGAGCATGGGTGATGGGATGGCTTGCCTTGGGTAACTTCAGGGCCCGCTGAACGCAGAACCCAGGGAACGCTGGGTTCTTGGGCTGTATGGGAGTGGGAAGAGGAGGAGTGAGGCAGTGCAGGGGACAAAGCTCTGGGGACCTTGGGGGCCTGCGTGTGGACAGAGGGTAGGGTGTGTGTTTCTTTCTCCTTGTGAGAAGCAACGAACCCCAGGTTCTCTTCCCCTCTCTCTTAGGGGGAAGGGGTGGGGGTGGGTGACCTAATCAGACCTAAGGTTGCCTTGTCCACTACCGTGGGCACCACCAACAGGAGCCCCTGAGATGTGGCTGGTCCACACTGAGAAGCTCTGTGAGTGCAGACCACACACAGGATTGCTGTAAGTCCCTACTTCATCCCTGAAGAGGGTATAAATTATCTCATATATGATTTTAACATCAATTGCATTATTAAAATGACATGTTGGGTACAGTGGGTTAAATAAAATTTAGTATTACATGAATGTCAGCTGTTTTCTTTTAAAATGTGGCTAATAGAAAATTTATTACACATACGCAGTTTCCAGTGCATTCCTTTTGGATGGTGCTGGGCTACGGCTTCAGGTGGGCTCTGCATCCAGACCCTGGCCCCACCCATTCCGCCCCCTCTCCCTGCTGTTTCAACTCTTCCCTCTCATACTGGCCCTTTCCTACAAGGTGTCTGTTCGTTGCCCCACACACCAGTCCATTTCTTTCTAATCTCTGTCCTCTTCTGTTTTGTGGCCAAGAATTTCCAAACAGGAGCAGCTGCTTCCCACCTCTGCCTCCTCAGTCTCTTGTTTTACTTTGACTTTATCAAAGATATATATGTATCTACTCTAAAGAGCCCAACAGATCCTAACATCTGTTAAGAACAACAGGAGTTCTGTGCCTGTTCTCACACTGCACTTTCCTGACCCCTCCCACACCCTCACTGCAGTGCCTTGTGCCTCTCACAAACCTGGAGTTCGGCATTGTCTCTGGACCTCGCACCACCCCACCACACTGATGCTCATGCCCGACCTCTCCCTGCCCTAAGAACTAGAGCATACTTCCAGCTAGATCGATATTTAGTGCTGATGGGATGGGGACTGTTAACTGTCATTTCAGTGGAGCCATGTAATATGTTATGATTACTTTTCCTTTCCTACAAGATGTTTTGTTGTTGGTTTTTAAGAA
Source organism: Carollia perspicillata (assembly GCA_004027735.1). NCBI lineage: Eukaryota > Metazoa > Chordata > Mammalia > Chiroptera > Phyllostomidae > Carollia > Carollia perspicillata. The sequence continues at coordinate 6,433 of PVKM010018830.1, read as the reverse complement.
TCTATATGAAGGATTCAGTCTCAACCTCTCCCTTAATTGTCTAAATATCTTCTTCAAGACATTCCAACACCAGGTGTCTTTTTGGAAACACCAGATTTCATTTTGGAGACACCTTTTTGAGAGCTCTTCTGGTAAATTTTATGAACTGTGCACATCTGGAAACAAATCTCTGCTGTTTTGCTACTTTTGCTATACTTGAAAAAAAAGGTTTAGCTGGGCATAAAAGTCTGGCTAGAAAACTTCTCCCCACAGAATTCTGAGACACTGCTCCATTTTATTCCAGCATTCATATTGTTCTCAGAAACTCTGATGCCATTTTGACTCCTGATACTTTGCGTGAGCCCTGCCTTCTCCTGCACTGCTTGGAGGCTGTGTCTGTGCCATCGGCTGGTATGTTGCTGCTCCCTTTCTTGTGCCGGTCACTTCCTGGGCCTGTGTGGTCTGCAGCCTGGGATCTCCGCTCCTGAATCTTCCTGCCTTATTTCTGTGCCAATTTCCTTCTCTTCGTGTTCACCACTGTCTCTCTTGGACAGAGCCTCCGTATTTTCTATTCTTTCCTACTTTCCATCTCTTTGTCTCATTCCTCTGCTTTGTAGAAAAGTGTTCCAACCATCTTCCACCCTTTCTGCTGAGAGTTCTGTTTCTGCTGTCCTATTTTTAATTTCTAAGAGCTCCTTTTCCCTCTTCCAAACGTTTTCTTAAATTATCATCCTGTTCCACTTTCATGGGAACAGTGTGTCTCTTATTTCTCTGGGGGTAGTGATAGTTTTTGAAATTTTCATCCTCTTTACAACATCTCTTTCCCATAAGTTTGAATCTCGCTTCTTTGTTTTGGTTTTTACCTTTGTGGTTGCTGCAGGCTTCCTTGGGTGTCTAGTAGTCCTCGGTTGTGGGCTTATATTTAAAAGCGGGGCACTAAAAATCTTGCTGGAAGTTCCTGTGCCTAGGAGGGACTTGCCAACTTGGGCCCTTGCCCCGGAGTGACCTGGCCGCATTGTTTCATTGGAGAAGTTAAATCTCTTTTCCTGAGTTCATCTGATTTCTAAGGCAAAACCTCCCATTTTCCTGCCCGGAGGGTGATCAAGCTTCCCTGCTGCGCCAGGAGATTAGGAAGAGAAAATGCGTACATAGATAGACTATTTTCACTTGGGTGGCCTCACTCTTAGCTGTGCTTGGGGTTCCAACAGTCCACACACCCCTGCTTTACCTTTTTTTTTTAGAGATTTAAGCCTGCAGATTTCTAGTAAAGGAGAGGTGTTGTCTAGGTGTGAGGAATTGGACCAAAGAGCTGATGGGTTAAAACAGACTTTTAAGATAGACTTTCGCCCTGGCTGGTGTGGTTTAGTGGATTGAATGTCAGCCTGTGAACCAAAGGGTTGCTGGTTCGATTTACAGTCACGGCACATGCCTGGGTTGCAGGCCAGGTCCCCACTAGGGGGTGTGTGAGGGGCAACCACACATTGATGTTTCCCTCCCTCTCTTTCTGCCTTCACTTCTCTCTAAAAATAAGTAAATAAAACTTAAAAAAAAATAGACTTTCAACCCACCTTCTTGTTTTCAGCCCCATATTTATCTCTGCTTCTCAAGACACCTCATGCTAATAATTCCTGGGTTGTTTCTTGTATTTCTCATCTACTGACTTCAGACTCAGCTTTCTTGGGTCTACTAAGACATTGAGTACTCTTCTGTCTGCTTTTTAGTTTTCAGAATTTTGTTGCCACTGTCACTTCTTCTGTTTCTACGTTCTCAAATCTGTTTATTCATGTTAAAATTCATTCACTGTCGTTTTTGTGGGTGTCTGGGAGAGTGCAGAGGGAAACACTTGTGAACTGGAAGTCCCCATTCATTCTTCATTTTCTACAATTTCTATGTGACTCTTTCCCAGTCGATTACATTACTTCTTAGAGTTTCCAATTCCCTGCCAAAAGGTTCAACCTTGCATTTCAGCTTTACAAATATAAGTTAGCATATTTTTTTCCTGATAATCTATGTTTAAGCATTGTAGTATTTGGAATCCTGTTTCTGTTACTTTTTTCTGATTACCACTCATTCATTATGGCATCAGCTCATGTGACAGGTTATCTTTGCTTATGTGTTGGACATTGTGGTTGAAAAATTATCTGTAGAAACTATTTTCGGCCCAGCTCAAGTTACCATCCTCCAAAGGGGATTTGAGTGCTTTTTCCAGGTGCACAAGTATACCAGCATTTGGGATCACCTTAATTCATTCCAATGCCCTGAGACTTTTTTTAAAGCCTGAACATATGTACAAGAGCTGGTCTACTTCTGGTTTACTCCCTAGGGTCCTAAATGGAGCAGTGATTTCCCAGAGACACCACCACTGTTGGTGGGACCCTTAGTTTTGGGAGGCCATAGAAGTGCAGCTCAGTATATGTACTTCCTTTCACATCAGCAAACGACCCCTGGACAAAAGCTACCCTAGGTACTAGGTTCAGAGTCTTGTCTTTTGGATTTTGGCTTATTAATCTCTCACTCTATAGTTAGTTATTTGACACTTAAAATCATTTTATGGAATGTAATATATAAAAATGTATATATGTCACAAGCTAAAACATGACAAAATTTCACAAATCACCAGCTCCTCAGAAACTCCCATCATGCTCCCTTCCAGTGGTCTTCTGCCCCCTTTTCAGGGCACTGGCTCTGACAGCATTTTATTGATGGCTAATGATATTGAGCACCTTTCCATATATTTTTTGGCCACTTCTATATTTTCCTTTTGTGGAGTAGCTTTCTATTTTTTGGCCAATTTTCTATTGGGTTATCTGCCTTTTGAAAAATTAATTTGTAGAGTTACTTTTATATTATAGCTTTCATATATTTTTGGAGATATAATTTCCTCCTGTGTGGGTTGTGTTTTCAGTTTCATGGTGGTATCTTTAATGAATAGACATTCTGAAGTCCACATTATTTTTCTTTGGCCTATTTAATAAATCTTTGCCTACCCTGAAGATGTCTCCTATGTTTTCTTCTAAGCATTTGTTTGTTTTGTTTTACCATTCCCATATGGGTTTGTAATTGATTTGATATATGGTGTGAGGTAGGGGCCAAGGTAATTTTTTTCCATATTGTGATCGACTGAGCACCATTTATTGAAAAGCCGATTTTCTCTGCACCACACTGTCTTCCCTGTGATCAAGCAGGTGACCGTACAGGTGAGCATTCTTTACTTTTAACAAGGTGCTTTTTATATTTTAGGCTGCATGTGTACTTTTCTTCAGCAGGAAGATAAGTCCGACTCACCTGGTCCCTGTGGTTGGAAGTTTAATATCCCTGTTCACTCCTTAGCCCTCTGCAATCCCCTGGTTCCACTGGGCAAAGCCAGTGCCATCTGTATGCTGCTAAATCTTCTGGACACCTCTAGAACCCTACATGGTCACTTCCTATCAGCAGTCAGTCCTCTATCAGCTTCCCACTGACCTTCTGCCCCAGAAGGTCACAAAACCCTCACAGCTGGTCCCACTAGCCTCTCCGTCCCCCAAATTCTCTTTCCTCCTTCTGCTCTCCATATTCTACCCAAACTAATTCGCATTCAGTCTCACCTCTAGGCTGCTCAGAGGCTCTCCTGGCCTCCCCACCTAGATAACTGCCATTATTTCCCATTTCTCCACTCACCACCCTTGGCAGCAGAAGCCTTTTTTGAGACTCCAGCCTGGGTCTGGACCCTCTGCTGTGCCCAGTCACCTCGTGTGTGTGTATCTCCTCATTACAGAGCTTCCCACATTATGCTATAGCCACCGGCTGTCTCTCTGGCTGTGCAGGAGCTTCTGCAAGGCAGGTCTTTATCCTACCCCTTCTTCCTTGTGACCTGAACTCTGGAGGTGGAACTGCCATTCTGTGGGATTTCCCTAGACACTTGTGGAGTAGCTGGACAGTGCCGTGTTTCAGACAGCCCTGGGTGGGAGGTGAGCAGAACCCCAGCCTGGCCACTGCATACCGCCCTTCCATAGCCTCAAGGAACCAGGGCACACATCCTGCTTAGGAAACTTCTATTTCCTGGAGACCCATAGGAGTGTGCTCAGAGGGCCCCCTGGCACACCCCAGGGCACAGAGGACAGTGGTCAGAGGCTCCCCAGTACCCCATGACATACAGGAAAGTGGTCTGAGAGCCCCCAATAACCCAGGATGTACAGGGCAGTGGTCAGAGGGCCTCCAACACCTCAGGATGCCCAGGGCAGTCATCAGAGAACCCCCAGGTACATGCCTAGCACACTCAGGGTCATGGACTTACTTGGCGTCCTGCCTCATTGTTGTGGCGGTTCATGGCAGAGCGGGCGTCGGGCCTGTTCTCCCGAGCATCTGCGAATTCTCGGGATACCATCCCTCCAAACTCGATGTCCTCGCTGCAGCCGCCCCACTTCCAGCTGTGGCCAGGTGAGCCCAGGTGACGGCTGCTGCATCCACAGATGGCAGCGGAGCCCTCGGCACATGAGCGTGTCACAGCGAAGGCCACACCGGCTGCGGCAATGGCATGCACGAAGGCAGACTCGCGGGTGGCTGCAGAGAGAGGCATGCAGTGGGCAGGACGCAGCGGCAGAGCAGGGCTTGGAGGCAGGGGGTGCGTGTCCCCAGAGGATCCAAGGAGGAGGAAGAGCTTCCCCAGTGAAAGTCCACTGAGAGTCAAGGAACCCAAGAAGAGATGCTGCACAGCACTCATGTGGGGAAAAGCCCAGGGATGGTGTCATCAGAATCCAGGATCACAGGGGATGCTGGCAAGAACCCTGAGCACTGCTGGCTGGAGGGAAATGGGGGTACCTCTTGGGAAGAGGTTTGGCAGCTTCTAAAAAATACCCATACCTGTCTGACCAGTCATCACCTCCCAGGTGTTTACCTGAAGGAAGCCCACATTGACGTGAAGTCCATGAAGCAAATGTCAGAGCTGCTCTATTTGTAACAGCCCCAACTGGAAGCTCCCAAATGTCTATCAACAGGTGAATGGATAAAAAACTGTGGCATAAGACTTCTGGCCAAGATGGAGGTGTAGGCAGACACACTGCCTCCTCGAACAACCAAAAGGAGGACAACAAAAATTTAGAAACAAAAAAAATGACCAGTACTGACAGAAAATTGAACTGTATGGAAGTCCAACAACTAAGGAGTGAAAGTAGACACATTCATCCAGACTGGTAGGAGGGGCGGAGTCCAGTGGCTGGGCGGAGAGGGGTCGAGGCAAAAAAAGGAGTGTCTGGCAGACCCTGGGGAGGGGTGGCAGCCGGCCGACCCAGCAAGGTGGTGGACTGTGGAGGGGTGTGGCACACAAGGCAGGTGGCACACCGGATGGTCCCACATTCTTGCACCGATAAATAAGGAGAAACTGGGGAGCGAGACAGACCATACAACCTAGGGCTCCAGCGAAAGGAAATAAGGCCTCAAAACACGGATTGAAAACACCTGTGGGGGTTGAGGTGCCAGGAGAGACTCCCAGGCTCACAGGAGTGTTCGTTGGAGAGACCCACAGGGTCCCTAGAACACACACAAGCCCACCCACACAGGAACCAGCACCAGAAAGGCCCAATTTGCTTGTGGGAAGTGGCGGAAGGGACTGAAATATGAGCGGAGCAAGCGCTATTGTTCCCTCTCTGCCCCACATACAGCATCACAACCCAGCAACTGGGTTGCCCTGCCCCGGGGAACACCTAAGGCTCCATCCCTCACTACGTAACAGGTGCGACAAGACAAAAAAAAAGGCCCAAATGGAAGAAGAGATCAAAGTTCCAGAACAAATATAACTAAGCGATGAGGAGATAGCCAACCTATGAGATGCACAGTTCAAAGCACTGGTAATCAGGATGCTCACAGAATTGGTTGAATTTGGTCTCAAATCAGATGAAAAAATGAAGGCTACACTAAGTAAAATAAAGGAAAATGTACAGGGAACCAATAGTGATGGGAAGAAAACTGGGATTCAAATCAATGAAGTGGATCAGAAGGAAGAAAGAAACATCCAAACAGAAAAGAATGGAGAAAAAAGAATTAAAAAAAATTAGGAGAGGCTTAGGAACCTCCAGGACATCTTTAAACGTTCCAACATCCAAATTATAGGGGTACCAGAAGGAGAAGAGGAAGAGCAACAAGTGGAAAAGTTATTTGAACAAATAATAAAGAAGAACTTCCCCAATCTGGCAAAGGAAATTGACTTCCAGGAAGTCCAGGAAGCTCAGAGAGTCCCAAAGAAGGTGGACCCAAGTAGGAACACACCAAGGCACATCATAATTACATTAGCCAAGATTAAAATGAAGGAGAGAATTCTAGAAGCAGCAAGAGATAAGGGGATGGTTACCTACAAAGGAGTTCCCATCAGACTGTCAGCTGATTTCTCAAAAGAGACCTTACAGGCAAGAAGGGGCTGGAAAGAAGTATTCCAAGTCATGAAAGGCAAGGACCTACATCCAAGACTGCTCTATCCAGCAAA
>PVKM010018829.1:0-24731 GCA_004027735.1 Carollia perspicillata | reverse complement strand
TCAAGCGTTATTTTTGGTTTTGTTTGATAAGAAATGGGTGTGTTTTCAGGAGCACGCTTTAGTCTAAGTCCTCAGAGACCTTGCCAGCCCGAAGGATCCCACTTCCCTTATCTAGGACGCATTTGTCATGCGCAGCCAGAGGGCTCACTAAGCGTGGTTCTCAGTGTCCCTTCATCCGAGCAAGCCCTTTTGGGGGCCCAGTTACCAGGAGTTCAGACTCGAACATCACACCGAGAAGGAAAAGCCAACAGCAAACGAAGAGAGGACATTCCAGAAACAAAAGTGCACCCTGGGGGAAGGGCCATTTTAGCCAAGGGAGAGGCTTACTCTGTAAGTAGCTCACGACGCGGCTTGCCAGCTCTGCGTAGTTGAAAGTCTCACCCCCGATGGTGGTGACAGGCCCGGGAGGACCAGGAGGGCCTGGGGGACCCTGAACTCCGGAGAGATAAGACCTAACACTGTCACCTGCCAACAAAGAAATCAAGCAAGGTCAAGCCTGTGCCCAAGTGGGCATGTCCTCATGGAGGGGGCCTGAAGTACTTGATGAAGCGCCTGCCCCAACCCCACACAGGCCCAAGGCAGGGCCAGGCAGGAGCCTAGATGTCTTGTTACAGATGGAGAAACCAAGGCATACGTTGGGTCAGGAAGTACTGGAGGGCTGTGGACCAACAAGAGACTCTAGTCGGCCACCCATTTGACAAAGCTCTGGTGCCCACATTTGTGGGAATCACACACGTCCATGAAGAGCACAGGGATGGGGTCAGGGGAGTGCACACGTGAGAGCGTGAGTGTGTCGCTATGTATGCATGTGGACAAACGTGTGGGTGTGTGAGTGTCCACTGGGGCGAGGCGGAAGTCATCTGTGTGGGCAGCTGGAAGGCAGGAGCTCATGGGCCTGCTGTCTCGGCCCCAGGGGAGGAAGACCTGGGCCTGGCCATGCAGACACGGACCCCCGGCACAGACGTGCGCACACACAGCCTGCCGGAGCCCACACTCACTCTGCATGTACTCGGAGATGTACTGCTGAATCTCCAGGCCCGAGCTGCTGACGGATCCTGGAGGCCCAGGGGGCCCCGGTGGGCCTGGCGGGCCCTGCGTGAACACGGTGCTGGACGATGATCCCCCTGGAAGAAAGAAAGGCCTCTGAGCTGGTGTCTCCACTCTGGGGTCCAAAAGAGGGGCCCAGGCCCCGCTCCCACAGTCTGGGGATGGGGGTCTTCCTAGTGGAAGAAAGAGGACAGTGGCAAAGAGAAGAAGCCCCCCAAAAGAGGACAGGAGTGCCTGCAGCAGCCGCTGTCTGCGAGGGGCAGGGCGATGGGAGTTCTCCGCCCCAGACCCTCCTCCGCTCCTTCGGCCGCTGGCTCACCGCCCGGTCTCCCTCATCTCTGCACACCCCCGGCCCCCAGCCCCCAGGGCCTGCTGTCTCCACCTTCCGTCACTGGCGTTTTTAGTCATCTTTACATGTGGGGGTTCTTCCCTCCTGCCCCCACTAGCATGTTAACTCCTTAAGGCCCCTCAGAGATCCTAGCATGATGTGGGAAGTACCTCATCAACACTGAATCATGGAGAAATGGATGAATGAACGAATGAATCCTCGCTCTCATTAGCATGATCAGACTTGCTTGAAGAAGGGGAGAGGAACTTTGGTCACCTGTGGTACTTACCTTGAGAGGGACCACCAGGCATGCCAGGGAGTCCAGGATCACCTGGAACCCAAAACGAGAAGCGTTGTTCGCGCCACCTCCCCTTACCTGCACGCGGCTCAGCAATTGCTTCGCGTCTCTGTGTCTGCAGTGACACGACCAGCTCCCTTCGGGCAGAGCCTGTGTGTGTTCTCCCATCCCCTCCCTCCCTCCCTCCCTCCAGCCTCTCCTTTCTTCCCTCTCCTCTTCCCCACGAGGCTTTAGCATCAATAAGGACACGCCGCTCTTAGTCAGGCTTTGGGAGCCGGCATTACTCCCACTCCTCACTGCCTTCGTGGCTGCTCTCTCACTGACCTCTGTCACCTTTAGGGCCTCGGGGACCAGGTGGGCCTGGAGGGCCGGAGAAGAAGTTCTCTGCAGAGGAAAGAAATAGTTTTGAGTGTGAACACAATGATTCTGGGAGGGAGCAGCACCCAACACAGCATTCGTCACACTGAAGATTCTTGATCAATATTTATCAAATGGTTGGTTATATGGATGCATGAATAGGTAGAAGTAGATAGACAGATGGACGCTTGGATAGATGCATGGCAGGATGGAGGATAAATGGTTAGAGGAATGAATGATTGGATGAATGGGTAAATGGATGGATGGATGGTTAGATGGGTAGATGGATAGTTAGATGGATGAATGGTTGGGTGAACGAATAGATGGATGGGTGGATACACGGATGACTAGATGAATGAATGGTTGGATAAACGAATAAGTGGATGGATGGATGAATTTTGTACGAGGGAGCAGTTCTGGGCTAGTTGCTCTAAAACTATCGCCATATGTTTCTATGTTGCACTGTCAGCACTTATCTCATATCCATGTGTCCTGCCTACTTCATGAGACCTGGGCTCCCCAAGGCCAGGAACCAGGTGTTCCCAGTCAGCCCAGATCTCCCCGAGGGCAGAACTGGCTCCCTCCCTCAGGCTAAGCTATCAGGTGGCTGGGTTATCATCGTTTACCCTCTGCACATGCAGCAGGTGGCATGGAACTGATGTGACCACACCCTGGTGGAAAGTCAGGAGGAAGCAGGGTAGTAGGTCAGGAAGACCGAACGCCTGTGACCGTAGGAGGTCCTGGGGTTAGGGCCGAGGTGGAGAACACGTGTGACTTGACTCCACAATATTACCTGAGCTGGCCAGGAGAGATCCTGGTGGGCCTGGTGGGCCTGGCAAGCCTTTCCCTAGAGAAGAGAACCCACAAGATTAATTAATGCCAAGAGCCGGGCCAAGAACCCTCTGCTCAGGAGAAGCAACAGGAAAGCCCTTTTCTAAGAGCCAGCCCAGAAGAAACCTGAGCTCTGAACCCATTATCTTGTGCTTCACCACTGCTGGGCCTTGGGGTCGTGGTGGGCCCGGAATAGAAGGTCCGGCAGAAGAGAGTGAGGCAGGGGCAATGCCAAACCTAGGAGCAGGACCTGGCTTCCTCACTAAGTCTTTGAGTCTCCTGTGCCCCACGATTCCCCTCCTTTCAAAGATCCCTGAGATGCTCACCTGGTGGCCCAGGTGGGCCTGGAGGACCTCGTAAATCAATACCCTCTACAGAGAGAAGAAAACAGAAATGAGCAAAAGCTGACATGGGGCTGCTTTCTGCCACCTTCTCCCCTCACCAAGATCATCAGTGCCAAGCACCACAGGCTACACTTACACCCCACACATCAGGCCCTGGGTCATGGCACATGACCCTCAAGCACCCCCTCTGCTAGGAGTGCCCTTGCTCAGAGGCAGGGCAGGGCTAAAGAAAGACAAACTCCCCGAGAGCTAATACAGGTGTATTGAGTGATGGGTAAGAACATGGCTTCAGTGTCAGAGAGCCTGAGTTCAAATCACTGCTCCACCTGCTCTGGCTGATGACTTTGGCCAGTTCTCAACCTTTGTCAGCAACAACTTCCTCCTCTGTAAACCAGAGGCATAAAACCTATGTCACAGGGGCCTTGTGAAGACTCAGTGACATGCCATGGCATCACGTCTGGCGTATGTGACTGCTGGACCAGGGCTGGCCAGGTGCTCAGGTGCTGAGGTAGAGGCCCAGCATCCTCTCTGCCCGGGCTCTTTAAAGGACAAGAGCCTGGGAGTCCGTCCTCCCAGGTCCAGCCTGAGGCTGAGAACCCATAGACCCTTGTCACTGCTCCCAGCAGGTGGGAGAGGCAGTCCTCCTGCCGGTGACACTAACAGTGTCTGGGTTCCCCGGAGGCCCTGTGTGACCCTGGCCCCCCTGGAGTCCAAGAACCTCTCTGACAGCTGCCCCATCCCCAGTGAATCACCCCCCTGAAGCTGACAAAGCCCTTGCTGTTTGGTCTTGGCTGGCACTGCATTGCAGAGGAACTGGCCATCCTCACCCACGTCCAGGGCTCCAGATGACGCACTGGCGTAGCTACCACAGGCCCCGGGGTGCTGACCTTTCTCTCACTCCCGCCCCTACATCACCTGTCCTGGAGAACACGGGGTACTCACGAGCAGAGAGCATCTCGGAGATGGAGGTGCTGCTGACGAACGATTCCCCAGTGAGCCCTCGCTCCCCTCTCGGGCCTGTGGGGAGACATGGGCTTAGAGTGGATGTCCCAGCAGCCCAGGTGCCTGGGGCATGGCAGGCCAGAGAGTGACTGCAAACTTTCCTGCTGGGGAGACACACCCCAGGAGGAGCGCGTTGGCTTTCCCTGAACCTGACTGGGTTGTGTTTTTTTTTGGTATTTGGATAGGTCTCTAAGTAGTGGCACAATTATTAGGGTCTGGTCACAAGAGGCCCGAGGCCTGTGAACATAGCTGAGCTTGATCCTGACTCGATGGCCACAGAGCTTCAATCCCCTGTCCAGTGGACCCCTGCTTTCTTAGAGACAAGGAAGGGGTGAGAGCAGGTGTCTCCTCTTGCAGCTGAGACTTCGAAAAGCCCTCGATGCAGAACTGTCACCCTCCTCCCCACCCCCGATGCCCCAAAGGCACATCTCTCGCTTCATCTACAGACTGGGGCCCAAGTCCCTCTCGGAAAGGAAGCCCTCCCGACGGAGGCCACAATCATGCATCCTTCCAGACATGACATACCTTGCTGTCCTGGGAGACCAGCTGGGCCGATGGGGCCTGGAAATGGGATTAGGGAAGAAAGGGCTTTGTCACATCTCTAGGGTCACAGTTCTAGAAAGTGCTGAGGGAAATGCAAGTCCTGGACGCACACGTAGCTTCCTCACAAGCCATGGAGCAGTAGCCCCGAGGTCGGCTTGCTCACTGTAGAGCACTGTGTGGTTGGAGGCCAGCATGGAGGCCCAGTCAGGCGACAGCTCCTCTGCCAGGGGCGGGGCCTCTGGGATGGGCCAGACTGCCCTCTCGGACACTGTCCTTCAGTGACGAGGGACTTCTAAGCTCTCCCATTGTCCCGTCTCACTGGAGCTTATCAGGAGGAAAGGCTGGTCCGCACTTGCATTGGTCATGTTAAACCATGCGTTTCATTCACATGGGAACATTTTTTAATAATTAAAGAATAGACACCGTTGACCCTTGAACAACATGGGGGTTAGGGGTTCTGACCCTCTGTGTAGTTGAAAATTTGCATATAACTTTTGACTTTCCAAGAAACTATACTAAGAGCCTGCTGTTGGCTGGAATCATTACCAGTAACAATCAATTAACACATACTTTATATGTCATATGTATCCTATACTATATTTGTACAATAAAGCAAGCTACAGGGAAGAAGATGTTATTAAGAAATTCACAAGGTTCGTTTGTGAGTTTTTTCAGGTTGCCACAAATCTCCCAAAAAAGGTCCAATATATTCATTGGAAAATGTGGCGTAGAAGTGAACCTGCCCTGTTCAAACCCACCTAGGCAGCAAAATAACAGGCCTTTAGGGAAAATAGGAGAAAAGTATCACCCATAATTCTTTAACCTGTAACATTTTATTTCTTTCCAGCGTTTCTTGCATCTGGTAAAGATATTGTTGGAACCACAGAGCACACTTAATGAACATTCTGCTCTTTTAAATAACATTATTATCTCCTAACAACTTTCTTTGAAGTCCTCATATTTTTGTAACCATTTATTTTTGTTGGGCAATTTGGGGATATTTTCTTCAAACAGATCCCTAGCATTTTTGTTGCCCTTGATGCCTGTTATCCAATTGTTTTCCCAGAGGAAACAAGTCAAAGACCAAGGGCTCTAACCATTCTGACACTGGCTCTGGAGGCAGAAGGCCTTGGGCCGAATCCTGGCTCTGCTACGTCTTAGCCGAGCCACCTTGGGCCAGTCATTGACAAGCTGGAGCCCCTCACAGTGCTGTGGGGTCTGGAGAAGCGAGGCCTGTGCAGGGCTGCCTGGGAGTGGGCTCACTCTCCCTGCCCCTGCCCCCACCCCAGGTCCTGCCCTGGGTTTCAGGATTTGAGCCAACACTGGCCTCGTCAAATGCAACCTCAGCCTGCTGCTGATTTGGGAGCAGAGCAAGAAAACAGACTGACCTGGGATACCTGGAGGTCCCGGGGGTCCCATGGGTCCAGGAGGTCCCGGAGGACCTGGGACAGTGAGAGTCGATGACCCCTCTGAAAACAGAAGACAGATGGAGCACTGAACCCCACTCTCCTGGCTCAGAGGCGCTGGGACCCAGGCCAGGCTGGGGGCCGGGCCGAGTCAGCGCCTCTTGCTCTCATTGCTTCAAAACTGCCCCCACCACCTTGCTGCCAGCACGAAGAGCCCCGCACTGCATCCTGCCCACAGCACAGTGTCCACGGACCGGTGCTCCGTGAGGGTGCGAAGGCAGAGCCAGGGCAGATGCCCGGGGCTGAGAGCGCACAGCACAGGGCCTGCCTACCTGCAGTGACGATCCTGCCTGCAGCTCCTGGTTCACCTGGGAGGGAAGGACAAGGAGAGCGGTTGTTCCCAGGATCAATGAGTGGCCCAGTAAGTCATTTCCAAGGCTTCTGATTACATGTGAGACCCACTCCTGGGCCTCTAACCCGCAGACTAATGGCATTTTAATGAACTGAGGGGCACGTTCAGGGTGTGTTAAGCACCAGTCTCTGCACTGGAGAGACCCTGGAGGCTGAAGCATCAATCTTCTTGGCTCACATTAGCTTTGAGAAGAAGCTGGGATGCCCCGAAGGTGAATGTCCAAGAGTTTGCCTTCCAGTGAGGCCGGGATGAGGCTGACTCGAGAGTCATCCCCACTCCTACACTCTTCTCCCACAGTGGGTGGCTCGGGATCTTCCCGGGGACGGGCTTAGGTGGGAGAAGTGCTGAGAGGTCAGAGGACAGCGGCATGAGCCCCTGTCAGGGGAAGTGGAGGGCTGGTCTCTGCTTGTCATCCACCAGCCCCTGGCGGTCAAGGTCAAGAGAGGAGAAAGTACTTGAGTTCATTTCACTGGAGCACACCCCGGTATTAGGTAAAATGTCCACCTTTTGTGCACATTGTCCCGGGAGGGTCCCAAGTCCCCTGTGGACAGGAAGACACGAGCCCTGGAAGGGCAGGGTGCCAGGTATTCTTGGGAATCTCCAAACCTACGTGTCTCACTAAAGGTGCCGCGATCCACGGTCTGCGGGCCCAGAGTTCTGCCTGCGATGTGTGAACTCAGTTGTTGTTATTCTGAATTACATTCATTTGTCCTAAAAGAATGCCTTGGCCTGACCAGTCACTGGAAATAGTTTTTAAAAAGTATTTATTTTGTTCCTCGGGTCCTCACGAGGTGACAGTGGCTGCTCATGACAGAGCACAGCTGCACAGCCCGTCAGAGTTCGGGGATGTGTGTTCGCAACGGTGGGAGGAGGAAGACTATCCATGAGCACGGTTAGCCCTGGACTGGCTCAGGGTTGGGGCCTAATGGTGCGGAACTGGAGAGTTCCATCTATGCATAGGGGTCACTCGGCTGGCCCCTGTCAACCCGATGTGGGTCGGCCCCTCCCAGCAGCATCTTAGATTCTTCCCACTACCTGCATCAGAGCCCTCATGGGACTGATAGAGTAAGGTGGTTCCTGGCCTGGGAGAGTCACGTTCAGGGCACCAAGCTTAAGCGAGGGGGTTGAGCACTAGTGGGAGGTCAGGGGATGGAAAAGCTTCCAGGGGTAGGAGCAGCAGCCTCCAGCTCCTCCTCCAACAATCCCCTGGAGGCATGCAGGTACCACAGCAAGGCCCCAGGGAGGTGTGGGGGGCAGGGTTCAGAGCTTAGCACCGATCGGACTCCCCAGCCTCCAGCCTTCCACTGAAGCCACTAGATGCCACTGTTGATCCAGGCTCTGCCCAGAGGGGGGCTTCCCTCAGGCTAATCCTTCCCTTCCCTCAAAAAAAAAAAAATGACTTGTGAAAAGAAAGAAAATGTAATTTGGAAAATCACTTACCTTTAGTCCCTGGTTGGCCTGGGGTTCCTGGAAGTCCTGATGTGATTGAAAACAAGGCAGTCAGGACAATTCCTGCCCAGCAATTCCAAACACCCTCTGATAGTGACTAGCGCTCTTCCCTGTCACTCAGCAGAGCCACTATCAGTGGTGGCAACCCGGAGCCCCACCTGGCTTTGCCTTCTGCTCTAGCGGAGGTGCCCCTAGGGGAGCCTCTTGCTCTGAGCTCTTTTGCTTCTCTGGGGAAAGGGGCAACAATGGGGCTTGAGGGAGACAGAGGCCCAGGAACTCAGCTTTGGGGGATCCCTGCCCTCCTCCAGCCTGCAAAGCAGCTGCTATCCCCATCTGAGCCTGCAGAGTTGGGGGGTAGTGGTAGGCTTCCTGCAGCTGATGCTTTTGTCTGCTCCACTCCACCACGGAGCCCCTGAAGGGGTCCCTGTGCCCTCGTCTCTTGGGGGAATAGGCTGCTTGACTTCATTCTACATTTTTGCCTAGTTTCCTTTAGTAGTTGGGGCCGGGTGTGGCGAGAGTGCACACAGGTCCAACTACACGACAGACTCTGACCCCTGGGCTGTCCCGGAGAACCTGGGCCCCGCTGTGTGAAGTGAGCTCCCACTCCCTCCCACACCAGTGGGGCCAGGGTTCACTGCGGGGCCAGTGCCACTCCTGTGCCCTGGGCCAAAGGGGAGCAGGGCTCAGGCAGGCAGAATTGGCACACGAGTTAACTTCATTTCTACCAGAATGGCTTTCTAGGTTGTTCTGTGCATATTTTTCCTTCCTCAAACTTCTCAAGACTCCCAGTGAAAGGACCCAAACCCATGTTCGTTGAGAGTTTGAGGGGAGGAGCTGAGGCAACTTAAACTGATTGGAGGAGAGGCATTTGCGGAATGCTGGAAGGCTGGAATGGGGGGCTTCGTGGGTGGCGTTTGGAAGGGGGAGTGACCCAGCCACTCACCTGGAGGTCCTGGGGGTCCTGTGAGGCCTAGAGGAAACAAAACACAGGAGGGGAGAGTTGAAGGGTTGAGGGGCCACACCCTCAGCTGCAGGAGCAGGTGGGATTGGTGGGGCAGGAGGACCAACTCTGAGCCTGGGGCAGCCAGGTTCCAGAGTCCTCTTAGCACTGGACCAAGAGCAGTTCCTGGACTTAGCAGCGAAGTGACCCACTGCTCCATCGGGTGATGGTTCCTCGGCCTCTTGGGGTCACAGACCCTCTGGCACCTGAGAGCCATGAACCCAGAAAACTTACACCCTCACTGAGCCCTCAGGCTGCCCCCAGACCCCCTCCATGGTGCTCCCCACCTGTGCACCCAACAAAGGAGCCAGGAGGACCCTGCTAATCCCTGCCCGCTGATGAAGGCCTCGCCCCTCTCAGCTTCCTTGGCGTGTTCTGATTTGTTTCTGCTGCAGCCCTGAGGATCTGGCTCCTGTTGGGCCTTCGATGGAGATGCTAACAATGGCCTCTCTCATCAGACTGGTGGGAATTAGTAAAGGTCCAGGTTCGGCCCAAGGGGAGGTAGACCAGAGGGGAAGGCTCAGAGGAGCAAGGTACTGAAGTGGTGTTAAACTCTGCAGTTTTAAAGAAGAGTCCTTGCCCCTTTCTACAGCTCCTTGCTTTCAGCCATTAAGCCCTTTCTTCCCAGTTGCCAGACGTGGGAACTCTGAGCAATCAGGACACACTGCCCTGCACACAGCACGAGCCAGCAGTTGTAGTTCCCTGCTGAGCTGCTGAGGGAGAATGGGATAAGGGCATGCACACACACGCCTGCACACGCATGCACACTCACACAGAGCAGGGCCCTGGCTTTCTCTTCTGGCTCTGTTACCTGGCTTTCCTGGGTCTCCAGAAGGTCCTGGGGGGCCTCGGGTCCCAGGCATCCCTGTGAGACCTTGTTCACCTGGAGAGAGTATGATCAATGTGCAAATGTCTTCCTTCTGAGAAAGCTGAACCAGCCTTCTGCTGAGGCTTTCTTAGGGTTTTACTGAGTAACTCGCAGGCAGGCGGGGAGGAGAATGCTAATAAGACCCCGCTTCACATGTTTCTACATGACACATGCCCCCCGGCACTGTGACTCGGGATGTGGGCAGGTCAGTACATAGCAGGCAGGGGAGGCATCCAGGGTGAGGAGAGCCGATCAGTGACCAACCTCTTGGGCCTTGGTGTCCATCGGGGCCTGCGGGTCCTAGGAAAACAGAACCACAGATCATCAGCAGCTCCCAGAGCTGTTCTTGGACACCCCCCTCTGCTGCCCATCAGGTTCACATCTCGTTGTCTCCCAGGTGGGGAGCCCATGGGTCCTTCCCATGGCCGGTGAAAGCAGAAAGAGCCCAGTCTCGGTCACACCCCCTGGGTGCAGCTCTCTCCCTGCCCTCTCCTCCAGAACCAGGAGCCATCCACTCTCCTGTTAAGAACCTCTTCCTGGCTCCCTGTTGACCTCCAGTGCCCTTGGCAGGACTCCGCACACACCAGATGCCCAACAAATGCTGGCCTCCTGTACTCAAGGCCCTAGAAGTCAGGGCCTTCCAAGTTCTTGTTTCCTCTGCTCCAATTATCCGACCTTCTCAGAGGTCCTTCTGGGACTATGTCTTGCTTTTCCCTACCTCTCTGCCTTCCCTTTCTTATGTTGCTGTTTCTCATGGAATTTCCAAACTGATCATGATCAACATCTTCCCTACTTTTTAGGACAATCTGAAATGCCACCTCCTTCGCTTTCCTGGCTGGAAGAAAGCTCTCTCCGCACTCTGTCCCCCTTGCACTCCATGCCTTTCGTGGCACTTGTCACTTTATATGAGCTTTACCTCTCCTCGAGGGAGGTGAAGCATCTTACTTGCCCGGCACAGAGTGAGTACTTCCCAACAATTTGTTAAATGAATGAGAAAGTGAGTAAGTAACATCCCTCATTGGAAAGGCTTAAGTGCTTCTGGGACTTGGTGCTAAATGCCTGGCCCTCTGGGGTTCCTTGGGCCAGCTCCATGTCCTGGCTGACAGGCCCCTTGGTGAGGGTCAGCACTAGGATGGACCCCGGATCTGGCTGTGAGACTGGCCCTGGGATGTCACGGCTATGTCTGGAATACTTCGGATCCCAAAGGACTCCCACACTGCCTGTCCACCCCAGGGGCCCAAGTGGCTTGGGGGCAGGAACCAGGGTGGAGGCCAAGGCTTGCCAAGTCTCCCCCAGAGCAGTGAGAAACCCAGATAGGCGACTGCTGCTCTCTGAACCCCAGGAGGGATGTGCAGGCCCCTGACGGCCTGTGAATAGAGCCTCTACAAGGGGTGGGCAGGTCAGAGACCGGGAGCGGTGGCTCTAGAAGGATCTCAGCTCTACAGCCATGATGACACCAGAGTGGGGCAGACTTGCTGCATTCGCTCCCCTGGGACACTCACCCATTGCTCCTTTAGCTCCAGGCTCACCCATAGCACCAGGCAGACCTTTCAAGCCCGGTTCACCTGCAAAGGAAGTGGAATAGTTGGCTGGAAGCTTTCAAGCTTTGCATCCTTGATGGTGGTAGAGTGTTGCACCCTCCCTGCCCATCCCCAAGCCTGCCACTTCCCAACCTAGATGAGCTTTGGGTGCTAAACAGATTGGGGACACAGTGTCTGCTTGGATTCTATGGTCAGGGCCACCTGGGCAGCAGGCACAGACTGCCCCTAGCCACACCTGGGCTGAAGTTGCACGTGTATGAGTCTTATTTCCTTGGCAACAGAGAGTTACCCCTTGTAGCCAAAGTACCATTACTACTAATTTCCTTTTAAATCATGAAGTTGGCAGGAGGTGAGTGGATGAAGGGGGACAAGTAGTGCCAACTTTCTGCTACTCCGGAAAGAGCTTAATTTTCTCAACTGATTCCCCAAAGGAATCAGTGACAATCATAATTCCCTTTTCTGCTCCAAAGATACACCGTCTGGACTCTACATGTTGATGCCGGCTTACACTGCAGTTCAGGCTTTATCTCGTCTGTGTTTTGCTAGACTGCAAGTTTTCTGAAGTAGATGGAGATTCTGTCTCATACTTCTGTGTGTTTTCCCCACCCCAGTGCCTAACAGATTTATAGAAAGTCTTTACATAATCCATAGGGGTTCCCATGTAGGACTGACCTGTGAGGCCTCGGGGTCCTTTCTCACCCTGGTCACCTAAAACAAAACATGGGGTGGGTGGGGACAGGAGCATCAGTAAGTAGCAAGGAAAACATTCCCACCTAGGTGGAGGGAGCCCGGCTGATGAATGGTTCTCATTGTACCTGGAAGCTACTGTCAACAGAATCTTTGCAGGGAACGTGTCCCTTGTGAAGCCCACGGAGCACTTTGGTGCCCCCCCCCAAACTGAGCCCAGCTGCTGCTGTCATACAACAGGTGCTGCGGGCACAGGAGGTCCTTGATGCTGCGCCCTCACCACCCCGAGGGCCACCTGATCACAGTGCTGTGATGGTGGTACTTTCTGGCCTCCCATTGTGCCTCAGTTTCCCTGTCTGGCAGGCACATCCCTCCCAGCCCCAGGGTCCAGGAGCCAGAGACATGTGTGTTCCTGGGTACTGGGGCCTGAGTTACATTTGGGTTCCTGGGAGTTAGGCGGGCTCTGGTAATGTCTGAGCAGGAGTAGGAGCAACATACCTTTGGGTCCTGGTGGTCCCATAGGTCCTCTGTCACCTGAAAAAGTAATGGACAAGTTGGTATGAAGAGCCTGGGTGAGAAGGACCAAGAAGGGTGGTGTCTGTGTGTGAAGACAGGCACCCCCACCCCACCACCCTGACTTCCCCTTCTCCTTATGTTTCCGCCAGCCTGCACAGGCTGTTAGCCATGTCTATCTGGCCCTCTCTGTCTCCCCAAGAGCTTCCTCTTGAGTGACTGGCACCTACAGGGTGACACCTCTCCCAGCTGCTCCCCACCAGCTTACCTTTGACCCCAGGGCTTCCTGCTTCACCTCGGAGCCCTTGGATACCTACAGGGCCTGCAGGCAGAGGAGATAATGCAGGCAGGTGAGTGCCGTGGCTTTGGAAGAGTCGGACACACGCACACAGAGACACATACAGGCACATACCCAGGTACACACTCATGCGTGCACACATACACACGCAGGAGTAAAAACCAAGGGCTGCTCTCTGTAGGTCCTTTGCCCCTGGGATTAGCAGGCCTTAGTCATAAGGACAACTTTGGGACCCTGGCAGGGACCTTGGCCTGCATTAGAACATGGGCTGTAGCTCGAGATTCCCAAGACAGCAGGACGAGCCCTGGTCCCAGGGATGAGGTGGAGGCAGGCACTGCTCAAAGCAGGGCAGGATGGAGCAGCCTGCAGCTGGGGCGGCCAGAGTGGCGCCCACCGGCACCCCACCTCAGCCTCGGGGGACACAGTAGGATGTGTGTTTTGTGCCCCCAGGCTCTCTTTATAATTGCTCCTTTTGCTTAAAAAAGTGTTTGTTTTTCTTTTTAGCGTCCCTTTCTTTCCCCAGAAATAGCATGCAGTAATAGGAAGAAGCAGTGCACTGACCTGGTGGGCCCTGTGGGCCAGGAGAACCACTGGCACCTGGGAAGGACGACAAAATGACAATAATCAGAAGGGTTGGGTGCAGGCCAGGGACATCTGACCCTGCAAGGTATGGGTTCTTGCCAGGACCCCAGCCAGTGGGTCCAAGATGACCCAAGTCCAGTGCCAAGTCTTCCTCAGGGAGGAAGCTGGAGCTGAAGCTGGTGGGATCACGAGACCCCTGCTCCTTCCTAGTCAGAGGAAAACATCTGGGCTGGGGCGGGAGGAGGAGGAGAGGCTTCGAACAGAGAAGGCCCATTCTCCCAGGTCACTCAGACAGGTTGCTTTAGAATGAGTGCACCTGGGCCCCAATACGTGCAGGCAGGTGAGAAAACCGTCTGACTTCTGAGTTGCTGATCCAGCTATTCACTTAGGGGCCACATAATGGCGCCATTGAAAGCAGATGAAAACGCAGCCCCAAATCTACCCCTCAGCCGAAACTAGCCCCCATCCTGACCCCCAGGCACTCCTTTGTGGGGACCCTGTCAGGTCCCATTGTCCCTGCACGTGCCTGGGCTAGGGGGTGGCGGCCGCCTGGGTTCCCAGCACCCGGACCCCTGTGATCCATTCTGGGCATAGTAAACTTGGGGACGATCCTGGGACCTTGACTTACCTTTGGGACCCACAAAACCTGGGACACCAGGTGGGCCTGGAATACCCGCCTCACCAGCAAGCCCTGGGGAGAAATGAGCGCTCTGAGAGAGTCCCCCAGTGTGGTTGCCCACCCAGGCCGGCAGTGTCATTGAGGGGATGGCTCCCACCCTGCCAGTGACCTCTGACCAACTTGGTGCCTCCCTGAGACCACAAATCAGCAAAACACCTTCAGCTCCTACCCTCAGAGCCTTTATGCTCCATGTCCGGCACCTGAGGTACTTGATAAACACTTGTTGCCTTCTTCAGTAATATTTTTAAGAGAAAGGGAAGCTAAAAATAAAGCTTCTTGCTCATAATCTGTTGGCATCTAGAGGATTTCTGGTGTCTGTACTCAGTTTTTCTTGACAAAAACAGATTCATGTAAAAAATCTAATTGCAAAACCTCCCCAGAGCCCTCCAGGGCTGGGCCTGTGCCTGGGGTTTTCCATGACCCCTTCCCTGACGAATTCCAGCCAAGAGAGGCCCCAGGGCTGAGCCCACTCCACCTTCCATCAGGCCCTGCCACAAACTCTTCATCTCAGCCCTGACTCCTCCCTGCCCCATGTGGGGAGACCCTTTTCTGCCTGAGACCACGTTCTCCACGCGTTCTGAGCTCTGCAAGGTTCTCAGTCTGAAGGCTGGCCCAGCAGCCTGGCCCACACCCCTCTGTCCCCACTAGGCTGGTGCAGACCCTGGCTCAAGGCGCTCAGCAAATGCTAGTGAAAGGAGGGAGGGGGAGGGAGGGAGACGGAAGAGGGAAGCATGGATCCCTCCTGGGGAAGGGATCACCTCTTACCTCTCTCCCCTTTCTCTCCAAACCCAGGTGGCCCTGGTTCACCACGAGGTCCCGTGGGGCCTTCACGCCCTCTCTGGCCCACAGGTCCCTCCAAGCCAGGCTCTCCTAAAAACAGAAATGGCCGTATCAGAGCTGGGACCCTGAGCCGCAGCTGTGGGCGCCACTGGCAGCATCTCGCAGGCAGGACACCTGCCTGGAGTCTCTGTGCCGCAGCTCCCCTTGCCTCCTGCAGTCCAGGCTCAACCCAGAAGCCAGAGCACCCTTTGAAAATGTGAGAGAGGATCCAGAGGATCCTCGTGTCCCACCCCTGCCCCAAACCAGCAAGTGGCTTCTCACCGCACTGGGGGGAAAAGTCTTTACAAAGGCCTCCAGGGCCTGGTCAGCCTTGCACCTTGCCCTCCCTCTGGACCCTCCGCCTCCCTCCTGGGTTCCAGCGGAGGCCTCCACCTCCTCTTCCTTGTCCACATTGCTCCTGACCAGTGCGCACACCCTCCCCGCTGAGCCTGTGGTTGCTCCCTCTGCCTGGAATGTCTTCCCCAAGATCTCCTCAAGCCAGGCTCCCTCACCCCCTTCAGGTCTTTGCTCAGACAGCACCTTCTCGTGAGAAGCCTTTCCTGATGGCCCCCTCGGGACTCCCAGTGTCCTGCCAGCCTCCGTCTCTCCTATTTCCAAACCACCTCCTAGTCTGCTACTACTTTATTTATTAAACATTCTGTTGTCTTTCTCTCACACCCAAACATGAGTAGGGTTTATCTGTTTTGTTTACTGATGTCTCCCCAGCACTGAAAATGGCCTGGCACACAGCAGGCACTTAATACATGTTGAAGGAAGGAAAGAAGGAAAAAAGTGGCTCTTACCCATGCTGCCTTTTTGTCCCTTTGGTCCTTCTGGACCTGGGTGTCCCAGGAGCCCAGGGATACCTGTGGATGCATGAAAATCCCTCAGCCCTGTTTTCCTCCCAGAACCTGGGAGCTGGGACTGAGCAGCCCACGACACCAGCCACGCCATCAGAGGTTACATACCTGGGGTCCCTGGGAGCCCTCGATCTCCTGTGGGGACAGAGATGGGAGAGAGAGGTCAGCCACAAGGCCTGGGCCACTACCTAAAGGAGCCACCATGTGGGATTCAGGTAGGATTGCCAAATGTAGCAAATAAAAATACAGGGTGCTCAGTTAAGTCTGAATTGCAGAAAAATATCAAATACATTTTTAGTATAAGTACGTTACATGTGATACTTGGGACATACTTACAGTGAAATATTATTTGTAGTTTACCTGTAATGTGAATTTAACTGGGCATCCTGCATTTTACCACACCTGCTGGCTCAGGGTCCCCAGGACCATCAGTCCCACCCCAGCATGGTCAGGAGGGTATGGGGAAGGGGGGCTGGGGTGGTGACCCAGGGCACATGGATGGGGGCACGGGATCCTGAAGTGAAGGGGCCACTGAGTGGAGGAACCCCAATTCCTGCACAGGGATCTCTTGGGAATAGAGTTGGAGCTCAGAGGTGACCCTGTTACGTTAAAGAGTGATTCTCAGAATAAACTGCACCCCTGGCCTCAGAGCCACCTGGGGTGATCAAGACTGCAGGCCCCTGGCCCCACCTACTTATACCTGCCAAGTCAGTGGCTCTGGAAGGGGGGGCCCAGAATCTTCTGTCAAGTCTCACACACACTGAAGTTTGTGACACCCACAGGGCTACATCAAGGGCCCCTGGGACCTCTTCCTCCCACCAAGGGCCTTCCCATTGGTTGTCAAGCCACTTTTCTAAAGAAATACATCCATTTCTTATAGCATGTAAGTGTGCGCCACACACGTTAGCATGAGATCGTCCCCCAACTGTGGGGCGCCTGCTCCTGTGACTATGCCCTGCACGCCCGCTGAAGGCAGGTGTTCCTACTGGGTCCCCCCTGGAGCTGAGTCCCTGGCTGCTGGGTCTTATCCCCAGCTTCCCTCAGCTGAGACCCAGGGAGCAGGTGGCTCACTTGGAATGGTGGTTCCTGACCTGACTCATCAGGAATAAAACCTGCGGGAAGGGGGGAGTTTAGCCCCAGAGCTCTGCCTCAGGCACTTCTGATTCTTGGCAGGGCTCAGGAATTTGGATTTCTAGAACTCTCCAGGGGGTCCCCGGGGGCATGTGCTGTAGCAGGCCCTCAGGCTGCCTTGTGGAGCTGGGGGAGAGGCAGGCTCTTGACACAGGCCACCGGAAGGCCTGTGTTCTGGGAGCCCCCTGAGAGGGGGTGGAGGACAGTGATGTAGACCCTGCTCTGGCATGAAGCCCCTGCCCCGGAGAGCGCAAGGGTGTGCAGGCTGCTCCGCAATTCTCGGTCCTGCCACCATGGGGTCGGGGCGGGCAGGTGGCCAGGAGACTGAGAGGTGGGCTCTCCGACCCTCGCTGATTGCTTCGCACCATCAACCTCACTGATATTCACAGTAAAAGTTACCTTTAGGGCCTTGACTTCCCATGTCACCTAAAATAAGAAAGACGAGAAGACTGTGAATGCGGTGAGAACCCAAGGGTGGTGTTTAAGACCAGCTGACAGCAGGGGAGCGACACCTCAAGGGGAGCTGGCGTGGGCTGTGGGTTCCCTCAGTCGCCGTCTGTGCCACTTGGCACACCTCTTAGAGCCCCTCTTAGAGGAGGCCCTCGGTCCCTTCCCACTCTGAGATAGTCTGATTGTAAAGCCAATTCTCAACCTTCCCAACAGATACCGTAAGAGTTTTCTACTGTTCATCCTTCAAAGTTTGGAGAAAAAGTTTTCCAGTCCACCCAGAAAACACAGCTCCAAGTTCAAGAAATGAGAGGGAAAGGGCTCAATTCACTGCAGTACCTTTAGGGCCAGGGCTTCCTAGGAGGTTGCCTGTGGGAGACAGAAAGCCCGAGTTAGCCACACATCTCCTGTGACACACACACACACACACACACACACACACACACACACACACACGGATCCCTGGGGTGCAGGGGGACGAAACCAAAGCTAGGGCTAGCGATCAGATTCTAAAATGTGCCAGTTGTGTGATGTTGGGTGATTCTCTCCAGGGGTCAGTTTTCCCAGCAGTAAAGGTTCAAGGTACTGGTCCTCCCTCCCTCCCTCCGTTCCAGGACTACGGAGAGGACTGAGAGTGGAGGGAGTGTGCCAGCCCCTGAGCTCACCGTTTTCCTGCTCCATCATCAGCTTTTTCCTCATGAAATGCCACAGCTCCTCCTGACCATAGCCGTTCAGGCCAGACGTGTCCATGCCTGTGCCCACTCTGGGCGCCTCCCCCTGCAGCTCGCCCGTGTTCCCCCTCTCCATCTTCTCATACAGCTGCATTCTGCTCCGCATTCGCTCCAGCTCCTCCACACGAGCCTTCAGCTTCCTCACCTCCTCCCCTGGACCACATCAGGGAGTGTCAGCCTGGGGACAGGGCCAGCGCCCTCCCAGTGCGCACTCCCTCCCCACTGGGAGCCTCAGCTGGGTGCTCTGGGGTCTGGGGCAGCTTCTTCATGCCGCCGCCCCTGGGACATTTTGCTGGAATGCTTATGGCTACCAGTGGGATTAGCCACTCAAAGTTGTCAGGAGCCTTAGAGAAACCCGGCCCAGGGGTCGGTCTTCTCATCTGAGATGGTGAAAGTGCTGGCCCTTACTCTCCCTGGGAGCTGGGGTGAGCCCAACAGGGCCTGGAGGGCAGGAATGCTAGAAGGCATGGCCTGATGACTCAGGGCAGCCAGGAGCTCAGTGAGGTGCTGCAAAAACAGAGGCCTGGGGCGGGGGCGGGGGGGGGTGGGTGGGTAGACAGTGGCATGAGAATCCCAGCTTTGCCACTAGGTGGCCTTGGGACCTTGATCAGGTGTCTCCTGCAACCTCAGTTTTCTCATCTGCACTGACGGTGTCTGACCCCTTAGCCCCAATCCTTGACCATTGAATGGGCAGCCGGGTCACGTACCCAGAGCGATGAGGCCGAACAGCAGCCCCAGGAGCAGCAGCCAGGTGAGCAGCAGGCCCAGCAGCCACTTCCACCAGCTGCAACAGGAGCCGCAGGGGCACCATGCTGGCGCCGCCCCCAGCGGACCTCCGCCAACACCTCCGCCCACACCTCCTCTGCCGCTGCCCCCTTTAGCGCCACTGACACCGTTCTGTCGGTCGTAGCCATAGATTTCTGTGGAAGAGAGGGGAAAGGGTAGGATGAATGCGGGTGGCTCTTGCTCTATTCCCTCTAAATTCTCTGGCTTTTGGTGACTTCTTGTGGGCCTGAGTGAGCATAAGTGGGTCTCTCAGGTTCCCATGCAGCTCAGTGAAGGATGAGGCTGGGCCCTGGAATGAACACTGGGCCATGGCTGGTGAAGAGCAGAAGTCTGACAATCCTGGCCTTGAGCTGTGTGACCCTGAACCACTGTTTCCCTTTTTTTAAAAAAATAAAATAAGGTTAAAAGATTACTTACTTCATAGGACAGTTGTGGAATGAAATGAGAGGCATGGAGGTAATTAGCAGAGGATGTAACACAGACAGCCAAATTTAAAAATCTTGATTATGGCCCTGGCTGGTGAAGCTCAGTGGATTGAGCACAGGCCTATAAACCAAAGGGTCACTGGTTCGATTCCCAGTCAGGGCGCAGGCCTGGGTTGCAGGCCAGGTCCCCAGTTGGGGGCGCACAAGAGGCAACCAACACTGTTGTTCCTCTCTCCTTTCTCCTGCCCTTCTTCTCTCTCTAAAAATAAATAAAATCTTTTAAAAAATTTTTGACTATGAACTTTTATCTGCTGCCACCTCCTGCATTTTAGTAGGCCCAAATCAGAGGCATTCCTATCTCCACGTCTCAGTATTCACCACTCTTTCTTTGTAATTCCCAAGTGCCTAGAATTACACTCAGCACTCACGGGGTGCCCAGTACATTTTCTTTTGTCTTTAAAAAACTGTTTTGGTTTTTAGTATCTAAAATGGGGTGCTAAGCGTTGCTCAGGAGGAAGAGAGGAGAGTGTAAAGGTTGGAGACGCATGTGAATTAGTGTTGCCTTGAAGCCTCTGTGTGTGTTGAGGGGTTGGGGAAGTAAGACAACAGCGGCCTTGGTGTGTTGCTCTTGTCCGGGGGGAGACTCTGGACCTGAGGGCAGATAGCTGGTGCCTGGAGGTGAGGGTGGGTGTGCTGTGAGCCACAGCCCCTGAACTAAGCTTCTGCAGGCAGCTCTAACTGGCCTGCCCTCTCTACTGCCCTCCACTTTGCTCCCCTGCAGCCTTCGGGGACACTCTTCAGAGCTGGGTGACTCAGGTGTGCACTGGCTCCAGGCTAGGGGGCCTTATCTGTTGCATTCACCATAACCGGCCTCATGGGCTTGCGTCACCGCAGGACCCTCTGGTATCACCTACCTGCAGAGGCGGTCTTGCCCTTGGTGGACACCGTCTTCAAGTCTCCTGAAAGACAAACACCCAGAACAGAGGTTTTGACCTGAGCCTTTAAATGTGAGCAGCCCACAAGACAGCCTATGTGTAGAGTTTGGGCAGGGCTTTAGATAGATATGCCCCCATCTCCACCCCCAGGCACCTCGAGTAATTACAGTAATTACATTGATGCAGAGGTAGCTTGGCAAACCATCAATGGTGGGAAAAAGCAGTGTCATAACCCTTTAGTAACCTGAAGCCTTTAGAGACCAAGGCATTTTCAGCAGATCATGTTAGGTGACCTTGCTTTCAAACAATAAAAGTGCTTGTGAGAAGTGACTCTTAATTTTTTTTTTTTTGGTTAAAGAGACTTTGAATGCAAGTTCTTAACCTGCAGTGGAAGGAACCCGACAGAAAGGATGGGCTTGGAGGAGGGCTGTTCCTGAGTTCCTGATGTTATTTGACCATTATGGGCATGTGTAGAATTTTCTGGGAAAATTGTGTTATAGCTTTCATCAGATTCTAAAAGGGTCATTTGGCTCCACTGCCCTATTTTCACCCTGAAAATGTAAGGAACTGCTAACTTAGAAGACTTAGAGTTAGGCATTGTAAGGACAGTAGCTGATTTAATTTGCATTTATCTAAAAATGTTCTATGGGCTGCTGTGGCTCAGTGGATTGAGTTCTGGCCTGTGAACCAAAGGGTCACTGGTTCGATTCCCAGTCAAGCCACATGCCTGGGGTGCAGGCCAGGTTCCCAGTGGGAGGCGCTCAAGAGGCAACCACACACTGATGTTTCTCTCCCTATCTTTCTCCCATGTCTCCCTCTCTCTAAAAGTAAATTTTAAAAGTCTTTTAAAAATTGTTCTATGGCATACTTTTCCTTCCTTTACTGGCCCCTCTGAAATGAGGGATCTGGAGAGATTGTTCAGGACACAGAGCGGTGAAGCAATGTGTTTAACTAGGAGAGGATCCAGGTATTTGGGAGGAAAAAAAAAAGCTAGCAAGTGCTTTGCAAAGCATTTTTCTTTTAGTTCTGAAAATTAGGGGAGGATGAGTATACTGAGAAAAAAAATACCACTGTAGACCTTACTTGTAGCATAGGAAAGCTTTTGATTCAATATTGTGCATGCATGAATTGACTGGAAGCTTATCAAAATGCAGCCTCTGACTCAGCAGCCCTGGGCTAAGGCCTAGGAATCTGCATCTCTAACATGCTCCCAGGTGTTGCCGTGCCTGCTGGTCCAGGAATCACACTCTGAGGAGTGAGTTCTCAGGAGACAGATAGATGAATAAATGAAATACGGATCGGCTGAAGGCAAGGTGGACAGTGATCAGATTTGATCTTACCATTAGTTTCCGAGATCAGGTTGGTGTCGACGGTGTAGGCAGCTTGCTTTTCCTTTTTCAGGGTGTCCTCTGAAAAAGAAGCTGTGCACACAACCCATGACAATCTGGGATATTCTCTCCCCACTCTCCAGCCACATTCTACATCCCATCCCCTCTGGGGAGGTAGCAGTTAGCCTGGTAGGAAGAGGATCCAGCTTTCCTGGGGTTAATTCCCCCTTCTGTATTTGTGAGTGGGAGTCTTGTTGTCCAAAGACCCCTCTGGGAGCTCTTTTCCAGAACTTTCCTGGCCTGTCTGCATTCAAGGTGGACCCTGGGAACATCCTATTAAGGCAGACTTTTTTTTTTTGAATGAATGATTGTGCTTTCACTAGCAAAACATCTGAGACCACCTTGCTTGGACATTTGCTCTCCTGCACTGCCTGCCATCCTTCTGAAACCTGAGTCACTAGGGCTCCCACATACTTGCAGCGATGCTGGCGGGGGAGGCAGTAAAGACCTTCCCGCTGTCCTTGTTCATGATCAGCAGCTCTACCTCCTTCTTGGCAGGCGCTTTTTCTTTCTCGAGGATCAGGAATTTACAGTCCTTGTGCAAAAGGTCATCATTCTGGACACTTGTGGCACAGGCTAGAGAGGGAAGGAGTGGGTGAGGAGGAAGGAAAAGGTGCCAGGAGAAGGCAGAGGGAAGAAATGACCAGAAGAAGAAGGAGCAGGAAGAGAAGAGGGAGGAGGAAAAGAGAGATTAGGGTGTGTGTCCAAGGGTCTTGGTCTCTCTGACAGTGGCTGCTAAGAAGCATTTTGGGGACCAAAGACAACCTCCCCTGCTTGGCTGGATCTGGTGATGAGGAGGTTGGGTTCATGTGAGAAGTACTGGGTAGCTGGCTTATGGCTGCCTCCCACCTGGATGTTACAGAATGTTTAGTGAATAGACAAGAGTCCCTTTCTCAGACAGCCCTTTTTAAACTTGGTGGGCTCATTTCTATCCTTCAGGTCTCATGTTAGCATCCTGGCTTTTTTTCTTCACTACCCCATCTAATATACATATATCACCTTTTCTACCACATCACCTATTTCTCTCCTTCAAATTGCTTTTGTGTCCTTTGTCTGCATGTTTATCTGCCTCCATGGCAACTGTCAGCCTGGGGAGAGCAGAACTTGGCCTGCTCTGCTCATGTCTGTGGTCCATGCATTTAGAACAGTGTTTGGAGAGAAACATGCTGGGGTCAGCAGAGCAATGGCGGAAATAGCCAACCCTGTGCTGTGAGCCCAAGTTGCTAAAGATTCTTCAGAAAGTAGGAAAGGTATGGCAGCTTTGACTAGCTCCCTGCTCCTTGCAGTGGGTGACATGTAACAGGAGCAGGGAGGGGCTTCCAGACAAAGGTGGGAGCTGGGGTGTAAATGTCTGACTCTAGGCAGGTGTGTGGAGCTTCCTGGGCAGGACCTTCCTTGGCAGAAAGGTCAAGGTAAAGTTAAGGAGATGCTCATCTCTGCTCACTTCTGGAAATAACAGAGAGGCCCATTTGGGGACCTTAGAATTCCAATGGGTTATGTCCCCTCCTCCTGCATGCCTTGTCACCACACAGCAATTCTCCCAGGCAGCTGGGGACAGCACTCACCGGCAGAGGTGGACACGCCAGTGCTCACAGTGGCAGGGCCCTGGGACATGTTTTTCTTCATACCATATGCTGCAAGAGAGGAATCACTGAGTAAGTGGGACCAGGGTGGGAGGGCAGCTCCATACAACTTAGAAGCAGCCTGACTGGTCCTGGCAGACAGACAGCCTCCCCACGTGAGAGGAAGACAATAACAATGAATGAATAATGAAATGAAGAATAATGAATAATGAAATCCACTCTCTTGAGCTATGAGGACAGCCATGGAACTTTCTTCGGTATAATTCTTATCTTTCTAGGGCAGGTCTCAAGGTCACCTCCTCCATGAACTCTTCCTAGGCCCTCCCACATCACCTTCCCTTCTGAGCCCTACAACCCTCCCACCTGCTCTGCACAATGTCATTCATGTTGTCTTATAGAATCCCCCAACCATTTCACGTGTATTGTACTTTCTACTCCAACTAAATGGTAAGGAAACTGAGGGCCAGGGCTGACACTCATGCCTCTTCTGTCTACCCTCCCCCAGGTGCGCACAGGGAGTAAACCATGAAGTCAGCCAGATGGTTGATTTGCAGGGACAGCGGCTGTCAGAGACAGCAGTGAGTGGTGGGGATACACAGGTGACACACGCAGCAGTGCTCCCCTGTGGTTTCACAGGTCTGAGACAGCAAATGATAGAGGTTAGCATCTCTAGGGAGGGGGGGTGGCTGTTTCTCTGGTAGGAAAGGTCGATTGATTTTTAGGGACATCTTTGTCCCTGGGATTCAGTTGTTGAAAGGAACATTGTGAGTTATAGCTGCACACAGGCGTTACTTCCCAGCCCGAAGCTCCAAACCTCAGCTACCAACCTGTGGAGGTGGTGGCCGTGCCATGGGACAGGGTGGCAGAGCTGGGGGCCAGATTGTTCTGCATGCCAAACACTGTGAGAGGAATTGAAGACAGCTGAGTGCCGGTGCAGAGAGGAGGGTCCTCAGCTTAAGGAGCCCCCTGCCCACACCAGTCCCCAACACCACTTTCATGACACATGCCTTTACCTATGACAGATTCCCAAACTTTCTCAGTTCTCATGCTCTAGGTGACACAGCAATTTTTTTTCCCCACCTCCCCACCCCAGGCCAAAAGTTACGAACAGTTCCATTGTTTGAATAGTTATGTCCACACAACTTGTAGTGGTAGTTCACATAGGGTCTGACTGATGTCACTGTATTTAAAAATGCCCTTGAAATTTAAAAATAGCACAGAGTTCCCTGTCCCCTATGGCACCCTAGGGTGCCTTGGTGTGCAGTGTGGGAACTGTGGGCATAGGGTACAGACGCAAATGGGCCAAGAGGCATAGACTTGGCAGAGCCCTTGTTTTCCCTCGAACTCTTCCTTCTGACTCAAACGCGTCAAGCTCTCCTCAGCCCCATTCTGATTCCGAAGACTGGCTGTTCTTAACAACGTGCAGAAGCTCGCTCCTCCC
>PVKM010018828.1:0-24741 GCA_004027735.1 Carollia perspicillata | reverse complement strand
GAGCATGTGTTTTGTTTTGAAAGGGCCTTTTGAAACTAGTGGGCACTGCTTTCAATTTGAGAAAAACGAAAGTAGAGGTTTTTGTGGGCACCAGGCTAGTGTATCTGAGCAGATCGCCTTTGTGATTCGGGGCAGCTCCCGTCTTCTCTCATCTTTTGCTTTGAACACTTCAAAAGGTCTTTGAGGGGAAAGGAAAAGTAATAATAACACAGTTATGTAAGATCTAACACTTACATAAGAACTAGCTGGTACCATGTAATCACATTCCTCAGGGAGTCCATTGGTCTATCATTAAGTTAATATATTCGCCTCTTGCTATGCAATGATGGCGGTGTGTCCATTAATGCTTAGCTTCAAGGGGCACAGTTAGCAGCATTAAATTCTATTACTGAGTTCACAGTTGATGAGTCCCTTTGAAAACTTTCTAGAGAACGCTGACCCGCACTGTTAGCACTCGGGGGACAGCAGCAATTTTTCTTTCTCAGAGACCATAACGCTTCATATTTTCCCCCTTTTTACGTGTTTTTTTTTTAAACTCAAGAAGTCACTTTGGAAGAAGTGCTGTCCACTCCTATAGCACACAAACTCCGACTAGCTTCAGTTATTTATAGGAACGTTCTGGCAAGAGTAGACAATTAAGTCAATGAATAAATTTCTTGATAAGTGTAGGTTTCATAGGAATGCAGGAAAACTGGCATTGAGGAAACTATGATTTTCAGAAAAACTGAGCATGAAGTTTGCTTAAGGAGAAGGCATTGGGAATAGCACAGTAAATCTTGCCCTTGTTTTGAACTTAGGAAAATTCCACGCAAATTTATGTTTTTGCTTCCATAAAATAAATATGAGAGTTGAATTTCAAAAGGATATTATATTTGTTTTTAAGTTCCAATTGGAATGTGTTTTTTTGTAGAAGAAACATCTCTGAAACAATTACGATTAACACTTCATAAAACATAAGACGAGAAAAAGAGCTTGGTAATTTCTAAGAATATAATTCTCTACTCATAAATTTGCCTATTTGAGTGGAATTTGGACTTTAGAAAGTGGAAAATCTTTCCGAAGATAACTTAGGAATCATATTAACACATTTGGTTCCCTAAAGGTGCACATAAATTCTGTCATTTATTTGCCAAAATTTCAAAGCAAAACTAAAATTTCCTTTACAGAGCCAAATTGGCAAATATTTCTTACGTAACCCTTGTAAGTGGTTAATTTGCAAACAGGCATACTTAATATACCTATTATAAAGAAAAAAATAAAACAATGCTTTAAAAAATCAAATATAATAAAATTTCTTTCATTAATTTTTAAGAGCAGTTAATTTTTTAAAAAGAGTGAATAGAGAGTTGGAATATATAATAATTTTTCAACGATAGTAGTATGATTTAATTTTTTAAACTTAACGGGTCACAATTTGTTTGGTAATTTTTGCTTCTGGTGTCACTGCCTCCTTCTCATTTATAATTTACATCTGTGGTATTTTACTCTTCGTTGTCATCAATTTGGGTAAAACTAATTAATAATTTCTCTTAATTATATTGGGCAAATACCAAGCTCAATATTGTTAATGAAATATTTGAAAGGCTAGTTATACTTTTAAACATAGATATAAAAAACCCCTAAATATACTATATGTAACTGGAATCCAACACAATATTGGTGGGACACTGTGCTGTGATTAATTTAGGATTGATTAAACAATTCCAAGATATTTGAGTGTAGGAAAACATATTGCCATAATTCACTATATGGAAAGGTCAAAGAGGAAAAATATAGACTTGCAATATATACTTAAGTGGTACTTGAGAATTTTAAACATCTGTCTCCATATTTTAAAACTGGGAATGGAAATAATTTTTCTCAGTATGATAACGAATAGTAATGTCAAACCAACAGTCTGCCTCTTTCATACACAAGCATGAAGCACTTAGTAATTTGTAGCCCTGAAAGCAGAATGACTTATGTTTAGTTGAATACACACCTCTCTTTCTGAGTAAGTGACAAGTTCCTTGAGGGAAGAGAGTATGTGATGTTTGAGATGTAGCCATAGAGTAGGTGTTGATAAATGTTTGTTGAATGAATCAACTATTACCTATCTATCAGTCTATCTGCACACACACATATATGCCACCATATATGTGATAGAGAATATCATATCACACAAACTATTAAACTTGTCTCCCTAATCAAGTGTCTCCGTTTCTCCATTTCAATACATTTTCATCTTATCTAATAGGTATGCTATCTTCAGTTTTTCCCAGTTACAACATAATCCCATTTGTCTATACAGTTGATGTCTGGCCTCCCAGCCATCAGCATTGAGTAAGCAGAAAAACCCCTTATATCCATGGATATTCCGTTGGAAGGTGAGGTCCCTCCCAAGGGGACCTAAGTGCCTCGGATGAAGAAATGTCTGCGGCAGCACCTGACAGGGGGGCAAAGGTGCAAAGGAGGTGGACCAGAGGCCGTTCAGGCGTGCGGCTGTGTGTGTATCTCAGATTGCAGTCCGGGTGGAAGGTGCAGGTGTCTGCGGAGCCTCTGCGGCTCACTGTGGATGCTAGGCCTCCGTGCAGTCACAATTAAGTTTCATGTTGACAGAATACTTTGGTGAAATTCAGATATTCAATAAACTCTGCCTTTCCGTGTTCTACCACCTAGCGAACTCTCCAGTAAGGTCGTGAGAATGATTTGTGGTCAATCTGTGCTGGCAGTACCTGGTTCCCATTTTCTTTACTCGGTGATTTCTAGGGGAGGAAAATGTGCTCAGAGGCCGCATGAGCTTAATGCCCAGCAGAAACTCCTCAGGGCTTTCCTCTTTATCCACAGTCAGCTTCCAGAGGATTCTCTGGCACTACAGAAGCCTCGCCGGACTTTTGACCCTTTTAGGGTGGGAACATCGCTTTCTTCTAAGGTGCCCTGATGAATCAGAGGCTAACGGGAAGACAATAAGGTTTTAGTAAAGGTGAAAAAGTACAATAAAAGGACACAAAACCTTGGAGGACATTTAATAAGACCATTAGTAGTCTCTTTGGAAATTAAAGCGAAGTGTACGCTGTAGGATTTTCTCTTTGTGTAGCACATTACCTGACTGGTCAAACGCTTCTGTCACGGCCTCCCTGAGCGTGTACTGTGCGTACCCCTGTGGTCATAGCCACACAGTAAGCATCTCTTCCAGCAGGGGGTCGCCGAGCTTTCCTCTAGGGAAGCTGCTTGCTGGACAGCAGCTTTGTGACGGGAAGTCTTACATTTCTGTTTGAATTCAGGTTCGATGCCCCACTCCGTGTTAGGGCTTTGGTGTGAGGCGATAAGGAAGATTCTCACGTGGTAAGT
The DNA here is from genome assembly GCA_004027735.1 of Carollia perspicillata. Lineage (NCBI taxonomy): Eukaryota > Metazoa > Chordata > Mammalia > Chiroptera > Phyllostomidae > Carollia > Carollia perspicillata. The sequence continues at coordinate 21,411 of PVKM010018828.1, read as the reverse complement.
TAAGAAAAGAGGCTTTGAAAAAAGAGCCTGATGCGTGTATTTATGGCACCGTTCCAGTTTTATCCCTGACACCCGAGAGTCTGCATCATTATCATTGCCAGTCCTAAGCAAGGAATTAATTGAGGCCTGGAAGTAAAACGTTAACTCATTAGTTAAATGCCATCCTTAATTAGTGACTGTGACAGATTGAGAGATACGATGGATTTTAAAACGTCCTTATTCTCCAGTGTATCACTTTGGGAAACGGCACAGAGGAAGTCCGTAGTTGAGGAGAACATTGGCCCGAGACTTTCTGTTGGGCGCCGTGCTCACATCAGCCTGAACTGCTTTCTCCATCTGACTGGTGACCAGTGACTTGTTGGGCAGAGAGCCTGTGGGACTCTGGGGAGCTCCGTGTTCTGCCTTCCAGCTGCCTCCCCTCACAAAGAGGGGAGGAGCAGGGTGAAAAGCTCATTCCGAACATCGCACCTGCTGCCGGGGGAACACCTGAAGTTGCTAAGTTTATTTGATGGAGGGGATAGCAGGACTTCTCCTTTTTTCCCTCAGCACAAACCAGCATTATGCTCAGCATTTTTAAGATAGGACTTCCTTCTTTGATATGGAAGTAAGTCTGGAAGTTTTCCCAGGCCCGCGTGGTGACCTCATGCTGTGCAACGCTGAGTCCCTTTTACGTGGCTTGGTAGAGCTTAAGGGGGTCAGACAGATGTGCCCTGCTTTCTTCCTTCATTTTTAAATAAATAAAGTAAGAACTATTTCTTTGGGAATCAACTTGCCCGTGCTCTTAATACGCATATACAGAAAGGCAAGTCAAAACCACTCATTTGTTTATTCATTCATGTATTTGTTCAATAAATAATTAAGAATTTACTGTGTGCATGACACACAATGAATGTTAAGTGTTAAACCTGACAGCAATATAAAGATAGGCATTCTTCTTCCTTCTAAAGAGCCTGACTCCAGTAAGTTGACAGATTTAATTTGAAGCCATCTAAGGTAATTCAAGCAAATTACAGCTCTCAAATATTTGCACCCATAAGATAAGCAATAATGTCTTAGACCGTTATTTCCAAATTATCTATAATTAGTTTGTAGTGTATTCATGTGGGACAAGTGATTTTGATTTGCTAGTGCCCTACACATACCGGATACTTGATACATGTCCACTGACTTGTTTTATGTGTGTGTGTGCACTTATGTGTGCATGTACACATACTTATGCGCATGCACAGCTTGCAAAAAACCAGGTGGGATGGGTGGAGGGATGAGGACACAGGTAAAAGCAAGGAGGTTCAGGTTTGCTGGGCAAGTTGCCTGAAGGTGGACATTCCTCAAGGAGAACAATGGGCAGTATGCAGAGGACTGGGGTACGAGCTGAGGATTTCCGTGCAGAAATACAGTTACTGGGCTCAGAGTGAAAAGTCAGACTGGGACCAGCTGTGTGTTTGGCTTGAGGCTGAGGCCCTGGGCTTTGCAACAGTGCTCATTCCCTCCTGCAGACCGTTTTCAGACTTGGTCTTACAGCCTGATGCATGGCTACTGCTGAGGTCAAGTGGACTGTCGATTGGCAAAGATAATATGCACTATGAGGCATAGGTATTTCCCTGTTGTTTCATAGAAAAACAAGTTATTTCTGAATGAGGTTATCAGGGACAAATATATTTAGGGAACAAGGCATTTGAGGTGGGCCTTAAAAGACGCGTATGCTTTGGATAGGTAGCAATGGGAGAAAGGGCATTCAGATGATGGGAAAGGCACAGACAAAGGAAAAGGGTGGGCAGAATGGGATGTAAAATGCATGTTAGGGAGGAAGTATCAAAAGGGATCAGAGTCTGGGAGACAAGTGTGGCTTTTGAGATATTGAGATCCCTGGCTCCTTTACCTAGTGGTTATTTATTGAATGTACTTAGTAGCTTGTTAAAAAGGCCTGGACCGCTGCAGTTTTACGATGCTTTCATGGTCTGAGGACTAGTCTGGGAAACCATTGGTCTAACAAAAAGGACTGAAACTTGCGTTGTGGGGGTAGAAAAGAAAACAAAGTACGGATGAGAGAAGGAAAGGTGAAATGGCCTTGGCATGCAGATGGATATGTCCGAAAGACATGTGTTAAGTGGGACTTGAGCTCAGTGGTGATGAGGACTCTGGGGTTACATGTTTAGAAGATATATCCAAGTGAGGGTGAACGAACCCTGACGGGGGAATGTCGGCTTTCTGGGGACGGAAAGAATAGGGGCTCTGCCAAAAATTGGTCACAGGATTTGACGATTTGGAGGTCATCATCATCTTCTTGTCCTTCTCCTCCTCCTCCTCCATCTTCATCATCATTGTCGTCATCATCATCATCATTACTGTTATTTATATTGCTTGTGATGCTTTATTTCCATAGATTGAGTTTCTGGAAGTCAAACCAGTCTAGGAGTTATTCTATGCTTATGGTTCTTGCTACATTTTGGCATATTGCTTTTCCAGAAGAGCTGTGCTAATTTTCAATGCTAGCAGCATTATATAAGCATGCCTTAGTTGCCCTGACCAGTGTGGCACCGTTGGTTGGGCATTGTTCTGCGAAGCAAAAGGTCGCTGGTTTGATTCCTGGTCAGGCACATGCCTGGGTTGCCAGTTCAGTCCCTGGTCAGGGCGTGTGCTAGAGGCAGCTGATTGATGTTTCTCTCTCCCCTTGATGTTTATCTCCCCCTCCTTCTTCCTCCCTTCCCCGCTCTCTAAAAATAAATAAATAAAACCTTAAAAAAAGAGTGCTTTAGCCAAGTCGAGTGTTAGCATTAATAAATGACAGCATTGCTTTCCAAATATTTATCAGATATCACTTTCTTATAACCAACACCCACGAAAGGTGAGAGCAAAGACACTCTAGGGCAGAATTTTAAGACGTTCCACTCTGAGGTCCGGTAAAGATGGAAAGGAGAATGGAAACCACCCTTTGACTTTGGTAAGAGCCAAACAGGGGGAAGTGGACCACTTATCAGAGAGCGAGGTGTACACAACCCACACGTCACGCCTTTTCCTCCGAAGTTATGCTTTCAACAGTGGGCTGGGCGTTGCTTTTGCTTTTGAAGTTTTACTTCACTCTATCTAAACCTGAAACCGAGCAAGTAAAATTATACCAATGAAACAAGAATTGTATATGAAGTTGAGTAGTGATGAATTTGGTAAGAGGTTTAAAATATAAAGTTTTGTTAGTTTCTGAGAAGGTCACTGCTAATTTGAATAATTTTGATGTTTTCGCCTATTCTCTTTATTCTGAAGTTAGTTTACATGTTTTTAAAACTTTTATTATTTTTTCAATTTTTTAACTACAGTACACATTTAATAGCATTTCATATCAGTTTCAGTTGCACATCAAAGTGGCCAGAGTGTTGTGTCTATTCTTAAAAGAAGAATTAAAAATCAAATTGTCCCCCAAATTGTAAACTAACTGTTACATGGAAGGTCTTTTTAGATGAGAGGCCAAAATCTACCTTGTCTAGCATGGTTAGGTTAGATAAGTGAATGATTACTGTACACGATATGGGAAACTTCTGTACGTAGTACTTTGAAATGATGTTGGGAAACGTGGCCTTTACTGGCATGTGCCATCCCTTGTGGGACCACAGAACCATGACAATGCCCCACAGTCCTGAGTAGGTAAGGACGATTGTGTTATTCAGGATCTGTGCCAACGGCAGGGTCCCTATGAGAGAGGTCAAAGATCCTTCCTTGGACCCTCAGAGAGTTCACCGAAGAAGTAACCTAACACTGATCAGTGCAGACAAATGCCATTCTTAAAAATAGGCAAATAAAACTAGGATGGTTTCGCCTACAGGAACACTGGGCAAAATCTAACCGACATATTTAATGCACGGTTACAGCAATCAGAAATGGTTGGGGGTTGTCATCCCAGGAATTGGGGAAATCGGAGGCTTGGGCAGCAGTGAGGGTGTGTCTGGCTGGGCTGAAAGATGAGCATGTGATGGGGGTGGGGGAGTAGGGCGGGGGGAGCTGTAGTCGTTAAACATTCAGCTTTACTGGTTCTGATTCCAGAGACACTGCTGGTCACCTGGCTTTGCCAGGCTTGTATCACTGCTGTGCTGGCAGTTATGGTTCTCGTGGTAAAGTGGTAAATTGGCATCTAAAATATAGCAGAGTCTAATTAGACCTAGTAGACTAACTAAGCTTCTAAATCCAATAAACTAGGCACCGATGAAAAAGAGCTCATGTCTAGATCCTATCCCATCCTCCCCAAACCAAGTCCAATGTAATCTGTTCTTGTCAGAGGAAGGGCGTCTCCCTGATCTGGCTGCCGCCGGATGGTGGGAGTACAGTCCGATGCCTGGCTGGCTGGCACACAGTAAATAATCACTGAGGGGCAATTAAAACCATCACTATTAATCTTTCTTATGGCACTTACTTATTTTTTTTAGCTAATATTGATTGAAGCTTTAAATTGTGCCAGGCCCTACGGAAATAATGAGAGCTACTTTCTTCCCTGTGTGTGTTATCAGTATAACACTAGGCATAAGTATTCGTATGTCTCATTCTTCTACTAAAAGATAAAGCTCTCAGGTGCAAGTTCCACGTCCCACAGCACACCCGTGGCACCACCCATATGGCGTGTTTTACTGTCTGCCTTGTCTTACTAAACTATTTATATATGTTTTATCTCTCCATAAGGGGGTAGATTCCCTAAGAGTTCTTTCAGTGCTCTATCATGATATTTTACATATTAGTCCTTTAAAAGATATTTTTGAGAAAGTGAATGAAAAATATTCTTTTATTAAAAATATTCTCCCCCTGCATGCATTGATTGGCCCATTCCGGAACTGACCGGAAACTATACCTAATTACCGTAGCAAACAGGATGGTTTCTATACGAAAATATTTTGTGATAGTATGCTATGTTGACATATATTCACTTCCACTTCCACTACTTCTTTCCTTTTAAACATACACTCCCTGGTCAGATTTCAAACCGCCTAAGAAGCTGTGGAAAAACTATCATTTTATTTTTAATGATGCAATAACTTAATGAAAGGTGTTTGGAAAATAACACCTATGCCAATTGGTTAAATAAAAGCATAGCAATAAGAGAAGGGGAAGTCGAAAGGCAGCTCAATAATCATCTGATGTTTTTTTAAAATAAGGCGGAGAGGACCTTAGAGGGCCTCTTGGCCTGCCTGCCTCCCCATTTTGCCGAGGACAGAAGACTCGCCTGGTGACACGAGGTCAGGGGTGCCCAGGACACAAACCTGCCACCCCTGGGCGGGCACGGCCCTCCCCAGGGTGCTGCCATCCACAGGGGAGGGTTTCTGCAAGCTAGCACAGAAGAACTCGGTGGACATTTAAGCCACCTCCCTAAGCTACCTTTGCCCACTTAATGTACTGGCTTCAAGATCCTTTTCAAAGAAAAAGTACGTTTTGTGCAAGTCTGACCACCCCACAGATAATAATGGGAAAAATGATAAGAACATAAAACTAGCACCCTTGACAGCATCCCTGGCCAGCTGGACTGCTTACCCATTGCGTGTTATGGACAGTAACGTAACTGTGATTTCTTTTACTGAATGATGCTGTATGTGTGACAAGGGGGCAGGAGTGTGGTTAGTTACACAGACCACCTTTGTTCTGGCAGAGAAAATGCAAACTCCAGACTGGGAACCTGTGGACTTCTTAAGGCAGTGATTCTGATGGAATCATCGTTGTACCTCTGAAGGGTACAGTGAGTTCAGGCGAGCTGTCAGATAAGTAACAGAAACGGCCCAGCCACCTGGGGCCTGCTGCATTCTTCACCTGCCTGGGAGAAGTGGAAAAGGTCGACAAAGGTCATTCCATCAGAAATCCCAAGGCAAATTGAGGGCAAAGTAGCTAATCCCGCCCCTTGGGAGGGAATGCGTCTCACAAAGCCAGAGCCAGAGGCTGCCTTTCCGTCTAGAGCCAAAGAAATGCCCTTGAAGATAAAAGGTTTGATCCCCAGCAATATGTGGACAACAAACATGAATCACTGTAATGGATTCCATTACTTCTACCATTTGAAACATGGGGAAGGAATCAGCGTCCAGGACCTGGAAGGTTGCTTTTCTTGAGCAGCGAACAAGTCCAGAGCATTAGTTTCCATCCCTGGCTGCACATTAGAATCATCTGGAGAGTTTTGAAAAATACGGACGCTTGGGTCCCAGCCCACGCTTTCTCATTTAATTGGTCTAAAAGTGGCCTGGGCCTCAGGCCAGGCTCAAGTTAATCACAGCTTTAGATGCTGCCATGTTCGGGGATCGGTGATGCTTTCTCTCTGCTGACTAATGAAAGTGATCGTCCAGCCCAGTCGTTTTCTAAAGGTGGTCTCAGGGTCAGCCGTAAGCGTTTTCCAGGAACTCGGTCAATACTCACTCTCAGGCCCCACCCCAGGGCTACGGGATCAGAATTTCCTGTGGTGGAGATCAGCCTTCTGTATTTTCAGTAAGTCCTGCGGGTCATTACGATTCACATCCAAGTTTGAGAGCCACTTTTTAAAGTCTGGACCTTACTGCTTAAGTGACATCCTCAGCCTGGCAGCATCTGCACCCGCTGGACCTGTCACATACATAGGTCACTGACTCAAAGAAACATTTGGTAGTAGATCCGGGGGGTGGGGGAGCAGTAAGGGAGCTACTGTTTATCGCGTAGTTTCTTTCTACTTTGTAGATACAATTGTATGTAATCCCTGTAGAAGACCAGGGAGAGATCATCCACCCATTCACCCACTCATCCGTTAATCCATTTATTCAGGTAATTCTGTGTCATGTAAGCACACATACCAGGCACAGTTCCAGGCATATAATCTGGGGATTTGGCCGCTCCTGCCATTAGAAGGCTAAGGGCAGATCAAGCAACAAGTGGTAACCTGGCTTATAATAAAATCACAGATAAATATAAGTGCTTTGAAAAAAAGTAAAGCAGGATAAGGCAAGGGGTAAGCGTGACCAGGAAGTGCTACTTGAGATAGGGTGGTGAAAAAGAAAACCTCTCCGAGCAGGTGGCATTTGAGCCAAGACAAGAAAGAGGCAAAGGCATGAGCTGTTCAACTTTTTGAAGGAAGAACATCAAGGGGACACAGGACAGAAGGGGGCCACAGTGAGGGAGGGGGCGGTGGTTGGAGACAAGTTTTGAAGATAGCTGCAGGTGAGGTTATAAATTGCCTCATAAACCATGGGAAATCTTAACAGACGAGGAAACGGAGCAGGACTCCTCAAACTTTAAGGTGCCTATGAATTGTCTGGGACCTTATTAAACCATACTGAGCAGTCGGTGAGTCTGGGCTGAGACCTGGGTCTCTGTATTCCCAACAAGCTCCCAGGAGATGCTCATGCCTCTGGTCTGTGGGCCACCTTTGGAGCAAACAAAAGGGTAGCGAGGTTGAGAACTTAAGCAACATGCCCAATGTGACGCAGCTGGTAAGTCGTAGGAGCAAGAGGTGAGTCCCGGATGGCTGACTCCAAAATCCTTGCTGGCCCTCAGTTGCCTACCAGATAACCTCCTTCCCGGTTCACCTGCAGTTACTTGAGTGCGGGCAATTGGAAGGACCTGCCGGAGAAAGGTCCTTGTGTGCACTCGATTTGTAGAAGTGCTGTTTACCCTTGTTTTGAAGGAGAAATAAGAAGGGAAATGAATGCCTGGGTAACTATAGATACTTGGTGCTATTGCTTGTAAAATATTTAAAAGATGTAAGATATTCCTGGCATCTTAGAGACAAATGGTGTGGTTGGTGATCATGGTATAATACATACATTTAAAAAAACACCAAAATACCCTTGGGCTTTGAAATCCAATGCATTGTGTTTGTAGTAACAGACCCCGGGAAGCCAGTTACTCACCAGGCCCTGCAGTCGTGCTCCATCTGGCCCGACTTTCCCAGATGCCCCGGCTCTGGCCCCTTTGCGCATTGGCATTTGGTTTTCTTCTCTGCACAGGCGACGCCTGGTGCTCCCAGGTGTGGATGGGCTCTGGGGTGTCAGAGGCCCTCAAAGCAGGTCACATTCTCAAATCAATCAGTCTTCAGCAAAAAGCAAAACGAAACAAACCAGGGTGGGGGCGGTGTGTGGAGTTTGAGTATTTAGTTCTGAGCTTCCTCCCATGAAAACAGCCATACCTTCCAGGATCAAACAAATGCTGGAAGGAAAGGATGGCTTCTTGCTTTCCTTTGTAGCTTGATATTCACAGGGTCTCCTTGCACCCGGGGAGGGGGGCGGGGCGGGGGAGAAGGGGGAGATGTTCTGTGTATGTACTGTGTATGCCATTGCCTTGATGAACGGTTTGGTTTGGTTTGTTCCCTCCCCTTCCGTTAATTCTCTGTGTTCTTTTTCCCTTGTGCTGCACGATAGGACCCTGCAGTGGGACACAGACCCCTCAGTGCTCCAGCTGCAGTCAGACTCAGAACTTGGGTATATGTCTGCTCTTTTGCTACTCCTTTTATTATTTCTTTGCTACAGTTGTGTTGAAATGCTGGAGCTGTTGTTGCTCTTATTTTGTCCCCTTTTGTTGAACTTCCAGTTTGATAAGTTTATTTCCTTCTGTTAGTTTGCCTTACAACGTTAAGCTTTAAAGAAAGTCTCTCTTTGTGGAAAAATGCCACAAAAAGATGGCTTTTGGTCTCCTTTTCTTAATTCCTACTATTGCAACATAACACTTCCCTCTTCAAACGCACACACACATACACCCCCCCACACACCCACACCTCTACTTCCAAGGTGGGGCACACAATATCTGCAACAATGGGAAATATGTTTGAGTTTATCCTAACCGCCTTTCCCCTTTACTAACAAGTTGCCTTAGGTTAATTTTTACCTAAAATCAGTATTTAAATGTCGTGTCTTCTTTGTTTCCTTTCATTTTCACTTTTTTGGACACTTACAATAAGTGTTTAATTTGAATGGAGTTTGAACATAGAAAGAGTCTTATTAAAGAAAAAGCTAATTTGTTGACTTCCTAAATATTATGGGATCTCAAATATTTGATGATGGGTAATGTTGCCTACATCCTAAAGATTATATATATATATATTTGATGAAAATGTACTGTCATAGGTTAAAAGATAGCTTCAGATTTGAAAATGTGGTATTTATGTACAATGGAATATTATTTAGCCATAAAAAATGAAACTATGCCATTTGCAACAACATAGATTGACCTTGAGGGCATTATGCTAAGTGAAATAACTCATTAAGTAAGAGATCAATGCCATATAATCTCATTTATATGAGAAATCTAAAAAAAATACAAAACAAACAAAAATCCCCAAAACTCAACAATAAAAACCTCATGGACATAAAGAACAGACTGGGTTGCCAAGGTGAAAGGTTGGGGATTGCCAGAATGGGTGAAGAGGGTCACCAGGTACAAATGTCCAATCATAAAATGAATTAATAAGCGCGGGAATGTTATGTGCTGCCTGACTGTAGTTAATAATACTGCATCGCACATTTAAGTATCCAGGAGAGTGGATCTTGAAAGCTCTGATCACAAGAAAAAAGTTGTAACTAAGTGTAGTGATGGGTACTCACTTAACTTATTGTGGCGATCAATTTGTAATATATATACATTTTGAATCATTGTACGCATGAGACTAATATAATGTTATTTCTATTATAGCTCAATAAAAAAATAAAATGCAGGCATATTCTAGATAGCTGGTTAATTTGTCTTTTCAGATTGAAGTTAGCTGTGGTATACCTGAGATATTGCCAGTGGGGTGCCTGTACCAGCTCATGCTCAGGCTCCAAAGAGCAGACTGTGTGCTTCTCTTCCTCACTTTGCAGTCAGCGGTATGAACTTGAAGTCTGCCACGGTGGAGTATTTACACCACCAGAACTGGCCAATGCTACAAACCAGGGCTTGCTCCCTTTCCCCCAAGCCAGTTATTAAACATTTATCAACACACCATTGGGTCACCTCAGTATATGAATAGCAGATCTTATTACAGTATTTTATGAAACTACATTTTCTTTCTCTTTAAATATAACTCAGTGAATTCCAAAGTGGATACTTATTTATTTACCTATCATTTATTTTGAATTTCTGAGCTCATATCTATGGGTTCCTATCAATGTCAGTGCCTACTGTAGGTATATGAGGAGGTCAAAGGGCTATTTGCACATTAGGTTAAAAACTGCCCATGGCCCTTTGGATATGCAAAGGGTCATGTGAGTTCTTGGCAGATGCACAACAGTGCTAGGTCATTGAAATACCTGAACACTTTAGGTAACTGATACATTATTTTTTAAAGACATCACTTACTTCTTTGGCTATTTAGTTATATAGTTCCTTGTATATATATTTAAACATGTATTATTTAAATAGCTAAGAATTGTGGCTTCAGTGCAGCAGTGGAACGATGAACACACAATATGTTACAGGTCAGGGGAACTCCAGGGCGCGGTTCTTCCGCACGTCATTGTGCTCGAAGAAACGAGGGTGGGACTGCCGGAGACTCTGCCTGGTGCCTCGCACCGACGGATTTTCAGACAGACTGGAGCGTTGCTCCATCATGCTTGCTGATGGGGAACAGTTGGGGATTTCCCCATTTCTTTCTGTTTTCCAAGCAAAAATCTCAGGTGACCATGCAGGTAAAAACCGGTGACTCTTTCTGTGGAGACGGCATATCTGAGAAGCCCACCTTGCCTGCCACATTTTACATCAGAGCAGACCCAGCGTGTCAGAGAGAGACAAGAGGGGTGACTTTCTGTTCACCAAGTGGCTTATCTTAGAAAGTTTGCAAGGAACGTTCAGAGCGTGTTTGACAGAGGAGGTTATTTCGGCCATGTTACGATTTCAAATATTGTAATTTTAATTACAATTGTAATTATGTAATGAATAGTTTCCCTTTGCAATAGCCATTATGTGCAGAGCGCTCTTGCTCTCCTACATGATTTTATGAAATGTACCTCAGGCAACAAGATTTTTCTAGAGATGATATTATTTCTTCTTCTTGATCCTTGCCATTCAATTGCCCATGGAATTGGCCATAGCTTGCTCCGTCATTTGATATTTTTTTAGAGAGAGCCTTTTTGAAGCATAATTGACATAAAATACACCCATTGAAAGCATTCAAACAGATAAGTTTTAATGTGTAAACACCGCCATGACACCATCACCACCATCAAGATAATGAACACATTCATCATCCCCCCAAATTGCCCATTTTCCTTGGTATTCCTCATTCCTGCTTCTCCCCATCCCCTCCAACAACTGACCTGCTTTCTGTGGTCACTATATATTAGTTGGCATATCTAGAATGTCATAGAAATGAAATCATGCAATAGGCACTTTTTTGACTGACTTCTTTCACTGGGAATAATTATTTCAAGATTCACTGTGTATCAGTAGGTCATTGCTTTCTATTACTGTGTGGTATTTCCTTGTATGGATATACCACAGTTTGTTTATCCATTCACTGTTTGATGTACATTTAAGTTGTTTCCAGTTTTTGCCCATTAAAAAGAAAACTTCAATCTTTTTATTGACATATGCTTTCATTGTGGGGGATAAATAGCACCAAGTAGAATAGCTGAGTTATATAATGGATATACATTTCACTTAAGATGCTACTAAACTGTTTTCACCATTATACATTCTAAGCAGCAGTGTGTGAGAGCCTCAGCTCCTCCACATTCTCAATGATGCTTACTTTAGACTTAAAAACATTTTTTGAACCACTGTTTAAAGAGTGTAGTAGTATCTTATTGTAGTTTTGGTCTGCATTTACCTAGTGACTACTGTTGAATGTCTCTGTGTGCCTTTCCTATTTGAACATTTTCTCTGATGAAATGGCTACTTAATTCTTTGCCCTTATTGTTTTTGAATTAGTTGTTTGTTTTCTCATTATTACTGGAGTTTTAAGAGTTCTTTATATATTTGGTATATAATTTGTAAATATTTTCTCCCAGTCTGTGACTTACCTTTTTAATTCTTTCAACAGTCTTTAAGACACTCTTTAATTTTGACAAATTCCAATGTTTAAATTTGTTCTTTTATGAATCATGCTTTTGTTGACATAATTTCAATGTTTAATGATTCCTTAAATATATGGCAGGATACAATTCACATGTGAAACGATTTGGGTTTGGAATTTATTGTGAGGAAGGTTTAAAAATAAAAATCCAATAACTGTAGTAGTAATGGTGCCGTTGTGTTTTGTTTTTTTTTCCTGAGTTCGCTTCAGTAGCTTGTGTCTTTCAAGTAATATGTTCATTCTCTTCTGTTTGCAAATTTTCTGGCCTAAAATTGTCTGTGTAATCTCTTACCATCTTTTAAATATCTACAGAGTTTTTAGAACCTCTCTCATTCCTGATATTGGTAAATTTGTCTTTTTCTCCTGATAAGAATGGCTAGAGGTTTATTGATTTTATTGTTCTTCTCAAAGAACCAGTATTTGGTTTTATTGGTTTTTCTCTATTTTTCTATTTCATTGATGTCTACTCTGATCTTAATTAGTTCTTTTCTTTTACTTAATTTGTGTTTAATTTGCTTTTCTTTTTCTAGTTTCATAAAGTAGAAGCAATCACTGGTAGAACTTTCTTCATTTCTAATGTATGTGTGTAGTACTACAAAATTCCCTCTAAGTACTGTTTAGTGTCTTAGTACTTAAACATTTTGATTTTTTTTGGTTATTTTTATTCAACTCAAAATACTTTATAATTTCCCTTTTTATTTTATCTTTAACTACTGAATTATTTGGAAGTGTGTTACTTAGTTTCCAAATATTTAGGGATTTTTCCAGATATCTTTATTATGGATTTCTAATTTAATTCTTTTATGGTTAGAGAACATATTTTGTATTATTTGTGTCCTTTTAAATTTGTTGAGACTTATTTTTGATACATAGTATGGTATGTTTTAGTGAATGTCTCATGTGCTTTTGTAAAGGATGTGTATTTTGGTGTTATTGCGTGAAATGTTCTATGACCTTCAGTTAGGTTTAGGTGTTGATTATACTAGAATATTCAATATTCTTTATTGCTTTTCTTTCTTCTGGTTTCATCAATGGTTGGGAGAGAGATGTTGAAGTTTTCAACTGTAATTTTGGGGTTTTTTTTGTTTGCATTTCTATCAGTTTTTGCTTCATTTATTTTTAAATCTTATTATTAGGTGCATAAATGTTTAGGATTCTTATGTGTCTTTTGATGAATTGATTTCTTTATTATTATGAAATGACCTTTATCCCATGTGCTGTATTTTGCTCTGAAATCTTTGTTGTCGGGTATGAACATAGCCAGTGTTTTACTAACTGGTGTTTAACACAATATATCATTTTCCATCCTTTTAACTTTTAACCCATTTGTCTAGTAATCTAAATCTCAATATTTAAAGTGCATTAGTTGTAGGCAGCATATAATTAGGTCCTCTAAAGTTTTCAAAAATAATGATATAGTAGACTATTAAGACATAAAAATATCTTCACTATCAGAAACACTGAAGGATATCCACCAGGCAGAAATCTTTTTATTTTAGTATATTAAAAATGTTGCTTCATTGTCTTCTCACTTGCATTGTTTATGACCAGAAATCTGCTGTCATACTTGTCTTTGTTCCTCAGAATGTAATATCTTATTTATTTTTTATTTTTGTCTACTTTTACAATGCTCTTTTTTTTCACTAATTTTGAGCAGTTTGGTTATGATGTGCCTTGGTATAGTCTTCTTCATGCTTCTTGTGCTAACAGATTTGGAAAATTTTGATTTCAAATATTTTTTCTGTCTCCCCTTCTTCTCTGGAGACTAAAATCACATGTATATTAGGCAACTTGCTTCATTTTTTATTTTTCTTTCATATCTGTGTTTTATTTTGGATAGTTTCTATTGATATGTTTTGTATTCACTGATCTTTTGTTTAGTAGCAGTTAGTATTTCATGACGCCTACCCAGTGAGCTTTTAATTTCATACATTTTAATTTTCATCTCTAGAAGTTTAGTGAGTCTTTTTATATCCTCCATATTTCTACTTATCTTTTGAAACACCTGAAATACCATTTTAATAACGGGTAGTATCCTTGCTTGCTATCCCACCATACGTATTAGTTTTGGCTCAGTTTCAATTGACTGACTTATCTCTTCAATGCAGTCACGTTTTCCTGCCACTTTCCCCATCTACTAACTTTTGATTCATGTCAGACATTGTGACTATTACTTTTTGAGGTGTTGGATATATTTGACTTTGCATAAACCTTCTTAATATTTGTTGTGAGATAATTCACTTGGAAACTGATCCTTTCAAGTCATACTTTTAAGATTTATTAATTGGGATTGGAGCAGTGCATAGTCTAGGGCTAATTAAATTCTACTATAGAAATAAGACTCTTTTGTATATTCTACACAGTGGCCTGTAAATCTTGGCATTTTCCTGCCTGGCTGGTGGGCATAAACACCATTCCTGTTCGTGTGTAAGTGCCCACACTGTTACCTCTAATGCCTTCAAGGTAGTTCTTCCCTTGGCCTCAGGTAGTCCCCTTATATACATGCACTGACCGGTACTAAGCTGGATCCTCAAGAGCAAGTCTCTGAAGACCTGCAGAGTTTTCCTTTTGTGCAGTTTTGTTCTCTCTGTTATTTTGTCCTGTGAATTTAAGGTGCCTTGGTCTCTCTGGACTCTGAGCTCTGTCTCCTCAACTTAGGAAATCTGCTGGATTTCACCTGGGTCTTCTCCGTGCACCATGGCCTGGAGACTCCCTTGATGCAGTAGGCGGGAGAAGTTGTCGGGCTCCTCATTTGTTCTGCTCTCTCATGGATGATCATCTTTTATTGCCTGACTTCTCGTGTCTTGCACATGATTGTTTCATTCTAACTACTGTTCGTTATTTTTTAGTTGTCTCAGGCAGTGAGTAAATCTGGTCTCTATTACGCCATCATGACCAGAAGTACAAATGTGTCTGGTTTGTATGTTACCTACGTGATCAGCAAAGCAAATGGCAACATAGAGAAATAAGGGAGATGATATGGCATTCAGAAAAAAAGTACCTTCCAAAAAATTGCAAATCAAATGAGAAAATAAGGGCAACCCAGCTTGTTCTTTTTCTTTTTTCTTTTTTTAACCAGGCAGCTACTAATGAAAGTACCAAAAACACTTTGCTTTTTTAGGCTATAATAATAAATGAAGTGAGTTGATGATGGTAGAAGAAAAAATGAAATAGTAGGTTAAAAGATCACAGGATAGAAAAGTTTATATGGGCTGGGACGTGAATAAATGTCATTGAAATATGGGGTAGCAATGAGCCAGTCTGAGGGAGGGATTATATTTTAAACGTTTTGATTGTTTTAAGAATGGAACATAAGTGGAAGAGCCATCATGATATTGCTGGTCTCTAGGCATTGTGCTGAGTGAGCCTAAGGAGAATGGCGGGGCTGGGAAGGAGGCAAAGATTGTCCATGATGAGAGATATCAGCGAGAAGTAGGGTATTCTGTGGCCCCTCACTTCAAATTCTTAAACCCGATAGTACATAGTAACATGCAGTGGCTTATGATTTCATGAAAGCCTCACAATTATATTTCCTCTGTGTCTTAGTATATTGAACTCTTAGTGGGGTTTTCAAATATTTGAAAGCAAAGAGAGAATAAGGCAACACTGAGGCTGTGAGCAAGGACTGGGTTGCTCCTACCCTGAAGGAGGAACTTAGAGATTTCTTCAGTCCTTGGGAGACATTGCCAGAAGGTAGTGGCTTCTTCTTTCTCTCAATCTTCTCTTCATTCTTTGCTGAAAGAGAGGGTGAGTATTACTCCTGAATCCACTAGGCACCACCCCCACCGCTGTGGTGAAAGAGAGACATCACTGTCAATAACAGAAGTTAAACCCACTCTGTAAAGGTACCAGAAAAACACATGGCCTTTAAGAGGGTGATAGGTGTTTGAGAAAAGCTAGTCAGGCAGTGCTAGAGGTCTTTCCATGTTCTAAAGTTCATTCTATTTGCCTCACGGAAAAGTAATAACCTCATTAGCCTTTGATTAAGTAACCCTCTTTTGGCTTATTCTCCAAGTTTGGTCAAATGTTCTCATGCATTATGTTTAGACCTCTGGTTTGAATGAGTTTATAAGGTTTCCCATGTAGCAATGCCTGGTGTTCTTGAGAATGATGTGTGTTGTGTTCTTGAGCAAACTGGCAATCTTTGGCTCTTCAGTAGCACCTAATCGAAGTCACACTTCCTGCAGAAATTGAAATAGAATGGCATCTTGTAACGTGTGCGTGCACCTGTGTGTGTGCGCGCATGTGCATCAAGGGTGATGGTAAAGTGCATTTCAGAGGCTGTAACAATAGAATAAATTTGGACCCATGAAAAACTTCAATAAAATTGGTCTTAACAGATTCAATCAAAATTTGACCACAAGAGTGAGAGAAAGCTCTTTGCCCACCTCTTAAAATACTCATGTATGAAGTCCCCAAACGTTTCTCGAGAAGCTTCTCTCAGCCAGTCCTTGTTCTCTGCCCTCAAGAATCTTGTGAAAGCAATTAGGGGATATTTTCTGTTCCACATTAGTAACTGGATTTAAAATAAAAACATTTTTCTTTCAAAAATTCCATTTCAGGAAAATGGATATGGCTAGCTGGTAAGGACGTGTGCTCACCCTTTGGTACTCAGGGTCTTGAATAAGTCTATTAATTTATAGGTTTATGTTAAGACTGTATTGGAGGCCGTTCATAAATGTCAGTTTAATAAAGGGCCATTCCTATAAAATTTTTGCATTATCATTGTATGTACGCATGTGATATTGGAGAAAATACACTCCTGTACCTTCTGTCCTGATAATTCTGAACTTTAACTTTCCCTTGGATGGTGGGCACTTCACAGCAGAACCTTCACGAATGTTTTCAGGCTCCATTATGACCATGACTATTTCCACTCTTCTCTCTTCCCAGAAATGTGCGAAATTTACTTGTGGTATGAAATTCAAAGCCAACCCTGTGGCTGTGCCCTGTGCCTGTTGACTGAGCCAGACCTGACATTTGCTTCTGTTCAGGAAAAATGCTTCAGCTGCCAAACTAATATCTCTGCACAGTAAGAAGTAAATACCGTGGAGGCAAAATAAATGCTTCCTTAAATGATTTTTTAAGATGTGATCATAGAATATGGAAACTCATCCTTCTTGATGTAATCAGAAAAGGTCAACCATCAAGCCACGTCTCAGGCCTTGGAGGGAAACACCCGCTCTGAACATAAATGATAAATCGAGTGTGGTGAGTGGGCAAGCCACGCCAGGCTCACTTCCTCTGTGTGGGGCCCCCGGGTCACCTGTCCTCTGTGTGGTGTTGCATTCTGGAAATTGGTCCTTGAGTTGTCACACGTGACACCTAATTACCCTAGTGTACGGTGTTTGGAGGATGAATTAATCTGTTCTCTTTTTAAGAAACCTCTTTCACGTGGGCCTGCGAAGCAAAGGATCGCGGTTCGATTCCCAGTCAGGGCACATGCCTGGGTTGCAGGCCAGTTCCCAGCAGGGGACACACAAGAGGCAACCACACATTGATATTTCTCTCCCTAACCCTTCCCCTCTAAAGGTAAATAAATAAAATATTTAAAAAATATATTTTAAAAAACCCTGTTTCATATTGCATGAGTTTCCACGCCCTTAGCTCCCCGTATTCTCCTTTCTATAGATGCGGCCCTATTTCCTATGACCTCAGTGGGAGGCTCCCAGGGCCCCATTTTCTATTTTGTCTTCTTTTCTCAGCTTTTCCCCTACATCTCATACAATTAGAAAACTCCTCACCACACACTCATCCGTGGAGGTACTCGTTTTTCCCCAAACATATCTTCCTCTGGGATCTCCTCTGTCTTTGGTTGCACGGCTCACTTTTCTTCCCATTAGGCGTGAAGTCTTGAAATAATCTCCAATCTACTATTTTCTCCTTTACCTTCCGTTCCGAGTCAGTTGCTCAGGTCTGCCCTTAGTTCTTTTCCAGAGTCCCCAAACTACAGCATTTCCTTCGTATCCCTGGTGATATCCCCTTGAGTGCTTTCTCATTGCCCTGGACCAAATCTCTATGTGGGATAAACATCTGGTCACAATCCAGTCATCATGTCTCCGGTTGTCGTCTTTGAATGAATGCTTTGCCCGGATTCTCCATTTAGCGGCTGAACCCACTCACCCTTTGCTCACAGATCCTTTCTCAATTCCCCCTTTTCTCCACGCTCAGCTTCTCAAGTCCCACACTTAGCTCTGCGTGCTCGTTTGTTAAACGGAGAATTTGATTCCGTTCTTCATGCAGTTGCTGTACTAATATGTTTTAAATGCGTCTTTGAAGCTGTCACTTTCTTACTTAGTAACATGTAATTCCTCATTGCCCCCAATGTAAGTCTGAGATCTTTAGCCTGAGATGTAAAGCTCTCTAGTCTTCTGGCCTCAATGTACCTCTCCAAATTTCTCTCTCACTGCTCCTCAACTTAAAACTTCTCTTCCGAAAACTGGTCTCTCAGGCATAATGTGTGAATTGAGGCTTCAGATTCCAGGGCCTCCTTCCTAGAACACCCTCTTCATTCCTTTCCCTTTGACGGAGTCCTGCCTGTCTGCCAAGACTCACAGAGGCCGCGGTTCTCAGCGAACCTTGCTTCATTTCCCCAGACACATGCTCCACCCATTTAGACTCTCTTGTCTCAGTGACTATGTGAATTCTCATGGTGCCTTTTATTATTTGCTACTTTTCATTCTTTAAAAATTTTTTTTATTTATTGTTAGAGAGGAAGGGAGGGAAAAAGAGAGGGAGCGAAACATCAATGTGAAAGAGAAACTTTGATTGGTTGCCTGTCATACATGCCCTGGCCAGGGATTGAACCCACAGTCTAGGCACATGCCCTCACTAGGAATCCAACCTGCAACCTTTTACTTTGTGGAATGATGCTCCAACCAACTGGTGAGGGTGCTACCTTTCATTCTTATTTGCCTTTTAATGAATCTGTTTGATCTCTGCGTTCTCTCTATGTTGTAAGCATCTGGCAAAAATTGTTTATGGGTGCTGACAGTGAGGTTGGCCGGCGTAGTGCCTTTAGCAGTTGTCAAGGACATGGTGGGTGCACACAGAAGATTTCTGGACAAGGAAGTACAATCATCACCCTCTCTGTCTTAGGGGCCTCTTCTTTGAGAAACCTCAGAAATTTGTAAGCAGCGTGGGGAAAAACATCTCTGGTAGCACCATCCATGCACCTTGGGGATGAAATACTCACAAGCAAATAATCAGGAATAAAACCCAGCAGGCCATTGCAGACATTCTTTTATTCATTGGCTTTAACTTACTTCGGCATCTGGCCCAATAGCTCTCTGCCTCTGAGAACATCTGTTCCTGGTTTCATCTGCCTGACTTGCAGGTTCCTTTCCTGCTCCAGTGGCTGCTCTTTATTACAATGACCCCTTTTGATTTCTTGGCTTGTGACCCAAGTTCCTGAATCTGCACCTTATTTACCCACACTCCTCTCCTGCCACCAGGTCTAACAATATATCCTCAACATTATGATTTCCAGTCATTGAACACCTGAGACTACTATTCAAGACCGTTATTGAGAGTCTTTTGTGATTTACAATGTCTAATAATTGAATTTTCTTAGATGCCTGAGGTATATTTTTATCCTGGCCTTTTTGGGGGGTCTTCACAGAAGCTCTTGTACAGTCACATAAAAAAATCCTGCTAATGTCAGGCTCAGTCTGCCTTGCAGCTTCACCTCCCAGTGTTGGAAGGGGTCAGGGAAAGAATCATCCCCTCTGATGCAAGTGCATCTCTGAGGGTCATCTGATGGCGGCTGTGAAGTTCTCAGGGCAGCCAACTTACTTAAAGCTTGAGCTGCCTGAAGCCAGTTCTCTTGATAACATGAGGTTCCTTTGTGTATCCACTAGAGATAGTTCAGCAGTATTTATGCAACGTCATTTACTTATCATGAATATGAAATGCAGAAACATCAAGTTCGCTGGGTAGAATTCACTGTGGTCTGAAACGATAACATCAGAACCTGAGCTGCATTGTGTCTAACTGATTTGGAAAGAATTTGATGATACTTATGCTCAGGTGCTCTGCAAGCTTGCATGAGCCTTGGGAAGCTTTCAGGCGATGAGGTTCCTCTTGAATTCATCCTCTCACAGTCAGATTTGGCTACTGGTTGAGGCCAGTGGGGATCGCTGATGATCAGTATTCATGACAAAAGCCTTTTTGGCTCCCCTGCCCAATCTGGCTGCTGAATATTAGGAAAAATTAGGCATGGGGCAACTGAAGAGCCACATCCAAATACGTGAAATCAGACCACTGCTTCATACCATATGCAAAATTAACTCAAACATAGATCAAAGACCTCAACATCAGAGCTAAAACTATAAAACTCTAGAAGAAAGAATATGTATAAATTCACGATCTTAGATTGGGCAATGGTTTCTTGGCAATGAGACCAAAAGCACAAGCAGCCAATGAAAACATAGATGAACTGACTTTGTTAAAATTTAAAACTTTATTACTTCAACAGACACCATCAAGAAAGTAGAAAGGCAACCCACATGATGGGAGAAAGTATTTGCAAATCACATATCTGATAAAGGTCTAATATCCCAAATACATGAAAATCTCTTGCAACTCAGAAATAAAAAAGACAAATAACCCAATTTTAAAATGGGCAAAGGCATTTCTCCAAAGAAAGTATGCAAATGGCCAATAAGCAAGCGAAAAGATGTCTGACATCATTAGCCAGCAGAGAAATGCAAATAAAATCACAGTGAGCTACCACTTCATGCTCAATAACATGGCTATAATAAAAAAGACAATAATAAGAGTTGACAAGGATGTGGAGAAATTACAACCCTGTACACTGCTAGTGAGAATGAAAGATGGTACAGCCCCTTTGGAAAACAGTCTGGCCTTTCCTCAAAAGTTAGGCAGAGAATTACCATATAACCCAGCAGTGCTACTCCTGTTTACATATAAATTCCAAGAGAAGTTACATAATATGCCCACATAAAAAGGTGTATACACATGTTTATGCCAGCATTATTTATAATAGACAAAACTGAAAACAACCTAAATGTCCCCCCGCTGATGAATGGACTAACAGTCATGTGGTAGATCTATACAATGGAATTGTTATTCGTCAGTAAAAAAGAATGTCATTCTGCTACATGATGCAACATGGGTGAACCTTAAAATAGTACACTAAGTGAAAGAAGCAAGACACAAAAGACCACATATTGTATTATTCTACATACATGAAAGTAGACGGAAAATAGATTAATGGTGGCCAGGGACTCTTTGGGAGGTAACAAACAGCTAGTGTAATTAGATAGGAGTGAGTTTGCACAGCTTTGTGAATGCACTAAAAAACACTGAATTGTATGCTTTAAAGGGGAGATTTATAGTACGTAAGTTTTATTTCAATAACGAAATTAAGACAGCCTTGATCTTGCATCTCTGATCAAAGAGCTCTGCTCTCACTTGCTATT